>CAUYON010145525.1:0-33355 GCA_963573935.1 Arctocebus calabarensis
AGAACAGTTAATTCAGAAGCTTAATTGTGAAAAAGATGAAGCAATTCAGACTGCCCTGAAAGAATTTAAGTTGGAGAGAGAAGTTGTTGAGAAAGAATTATTAGAAAAGGTTAAACATCTTGAGAATCAAATAGCAAAAAGGTAAGTATCAAGTTTAGTGTGTGTTTATAAAATTAAAATATTAGTAATTCAAGTATGTGTGTGTGTGCGTGTGTGTGTGTTAGTAATCAGGGTACTTTGTTTTACTTATTTAACTCATATAACTCTACCAAGCGGGATATTTTCAGCAAGTAAGAACTTTTAAAATAGTGTATCTTGCCAAACATCATAAAAATACCAGATCATATAAATCCATTATTGGCTTTTAAAAAATGATTTACAATTTTGAATTTTCAGAGAAATGATTTTGAAATTTTGAAATATTTTAAAGAATCTTTTTTCTTTATACATTGCTTTTTCTTGTTTTATTTGCATTTTTTCTAAGTTTTTCAATTAAAATTTATTTTTGTTTTCTTTAAAATTAGTGTATATATATTAAAGACTATAATGATTTTCTCTCTGTAATATTTAGCAAAGGCTTTATCATAGATTGGGAATATGTAGCTATATAGTGTGTTCCTCCTTATTATTTTCTTAATATTACAATTTCAATTATTAACCTGGGTTGGAAACATAATATTTTTAAATTCCAGATTGGATACTGTGGTTATGGGTTTGGTGTTTGTGCAATTTTTATTATTTTTACTATCTAATATTACTGTCTTTTTATCACAGTTGATGGCATTTCTACTTTTTAAAAATTTGTGAAGGGGTTTTGTGATCCAGTAAACAGTTTTCTAGAACATACAGTTCTATCATTAGTTCTCCAGGTGAATATATTTATAGGTACATACATTTCATTCCTTCCCACTTAATCCCTGTGATTGTCTGATGTGTAATGCTTGTACATTGGTATACAGTTAACCCTCTACTTCTGGTATGAAAATAGAAGCTCTAGGTATTCTGGGGGGATTAGACGATATGATAGAGGAATTTGGGCTTATGTGAACATTGACAGATCTGGAGGAGCAACGGTCAGTAGAGTCACTGCTAAAGGCTGGGAAAGCTGTGTCAGAATCAGAGCTAAACAGTAGTAAAAGTGGTAAAAAGAGATTATATTTAGGAACTATTGCAGTAGGAAATAAGAGACCTCAATGTAGAACTAAATTCTATTCAAAATACAACATGGACAAGTTGAGATTGTTATCCAAGGAGCCCAGGATAGAGGTCAGTGGATTGAAGTTACTAAGAGGAAACATGAGGAGTCTGGCTAAATTGACATATGAGGAATCTTGCTTAAGGCAGGTCAGGGTGGTTAGATACCAAGGGTAGGGGTGAGGAATTGGTTCTTTGTAAAGTGATTTAGTAAGATTCTACAACTGGGCAATGCAGCCCCAACAAGAACAGATGGCCAAGATCAAAGCCTAGAGAAAGCTAACTAACATTAAGTCAGAGAGTGTCTTTGTCAAGCTCTAAGTACAATCTCAGGAAAACAGACTCTGAAGCCCCCACCAAAGCTGATGGTTCTCCGTGGCTCACTGGGAAGTCACTGCAACATTCAAGCATCTCTTCAAAGCATCAATGGTCTGGCTCACTCTGCAACACAAAATGGCTAGTTCTCAGTTCTTTACAGGAAGCTTCTATGAAAGTGCATCTGGCTACAACCACCTCTGGAAAATAAGCCTGGCCTTCTTTTCTACCTTCTAAACCTTGCAGGTGTTCTTTTCATTGGCACATACGAAGCTGTACCAGGAAATCTGGGAAATGTAGAAAGAACTTCTGTATCTCAGTGTGTATGAGATCATAAATGAGGGGTGAGGCCAATGCCTGCAAGACCCTAGACACTCAGCACTGTATGTGCCATTTTAACCTCAGCAGTTAGACATTTATCTCTTTTCCTTATGTTAAACTTCTAAATAAAGACACTTATATTTCTCTCTGATGTGATGCAACTTGTATTCCTCATATTACCTCAGATATTCTCACCCTGTCTTCAAAAGTTAAGACTCAAACTTATGTCCCTCTGGTCTTCCTAAAGTGAATGTTATGGTGTTTATTCGCCTTTGTGCTCTATATGGTCATTGTCTGATATTCTGCAGGTGATGTTGAAATATAGCTTTATTTTTTATGGTAGAGGGATTAAAGAAGGGAATAATGACAAAAACAAGTAATATTCACAGGCTTAATTACTAGAGTCTTTACTTCTGTAACTAGCCTTACAATTCGAGGAGGTATTTACAGCTTTCTTCTATTCCTACTCCATTTTTTCCCTTAGCCAGTGGCTCTGCTTATCTTAGTTCTTTTCTTGATAAGCACAATTCTTATCTCTTTTTCTAAAGAGACTGTCATTAATGATACTCCCAGAGACTGTCATTAATGATACTCCCTATATATAACACAGTTGCTAGTGGCTTTTTTCCTCACTGGACATGATACTGCCAAAGAAACATCCCAGAAAGTCCCACCTATATTCCAATAATATTCCTCTCTGACCCTCATTACACAGGAACAACCAGGGATAATGAAGTTGAGTCATAACCATTCCAATACAGCAGTCTACTTTCCCTGTTCGTTCAGTTGCATGAGAAGCTTTAAGTGCCCAATTGTAGCATAAGCGTTCAGTTCTGTGGTTTTATCTCCTGGTAATGGAATTCTTTCTTAGGGAATTAAATCATCTTTGAATCAGCATGTCCCAAAATCGCAGCCATAAGAAGCAAAATTTTGCTTAGAGTTCATTAGGATGATACAGTAGTTACTCCAGTTTTCATCTTTTTCCCTCCAACCTATACGTTCCAACTATTGGGGAATTAGTACAGCATAGTGTGGTCTCTGGTTCAGAGCTTGTAGTATTTTTGCATTTCACTGTAGCCGTGGGAAATGGCACCCATCTGGTACTGTAACTGAGTATTTAGTAAACTGGATCTGGTCTCCAGTTATACCAGATCCCCTAACTTTAGGATTTGGCATATGTGGAAAGTCCAGTGATGTCCATGGCCTTGACATCCTCCCTATGTATCTTTCTTTATAAATGAATCCCCTTATTCAGAAGCAATTTTAGTGCTATGCCATAGCAGTGAATAAAGCATATTCCACATTTAGGAAAGATTGTTTTGGTAGAGAAACTGTGTGAATGGAAGGTAAATGTTTACAGAGAATAACTGACTGTTCTTGGATGTGGTCCAGGATAAGCTGCCTGCCAGCAACCATGTGGATGTCTCATTCCCTGCAGAACACTGCAGTATGGGCTCTTGGTGTGTGGACATCCATGTTGAAGAGGCTATGGGGAGTGATGTGATTAGAGAAAGAAATTGATTGATACCCACCAAACTTTGCAACTTACCCATGTGATTCCTGACTGGTTCCTCACATTTTGTGTCCTATTTATGAGATTGCTTCATAGTCCTCTCCCACAAATCTCTTGCCACCCGTGTTTTAATATAGTTCTTTCCAGGTCTTTCACACTCCAACTAAGCCTTTTAGCTACTCTTGTAATTCTGTACCCCTGGCCATTTTGCCTTATAGGTAACTTCAGATACGTTATTTGGCATTGCCACTGGTAGGATTCACTTCACTGCTCTTGTTCAAGGCTGCTCATCCCTGGAGTTCTAATGCTTAAACTGGGCTTTTGTCTCAGCATATTATTTAGAATCACTCGGAAACCAGGACTGCCAGTGCTTGTCCTCATAAGTAAATGCCATAGTTGGAGAAAGAAGGCAATATAGCAGGAACCTGCAGTTTTACCTTCCTTGGCCCTTCAGGATTTATTTGATATGAATCCTGTGTATGGTACATCAACCTAATGAAGGAATGCTGCTGTGTATTCCCCAATTCATGGCTTGATGGTGGGCAACTCCAGTCTCAGTTGTAACTTTGGAGTTCTTGGTTCAGTCTTTGACAAGGGTGCGGTAGCAAGCTGTAAGCTATTTTGCAAAAAAGAACATAGTTATCTACTCAAATCCTAGGGGTTTTGTAATTCTGTAAGACTTGCCCAAGTCTCCATAAAACATCCATTTCTATTACAGAAACTCTAAGCATCTGCTGGGACATACAGCTCGGGTATTAAGAGCATGTTAAATCTGAACCTACAGCAAGAGAGTCTCTTTAGCCCCCATCAAAGGCAGGCAGCCTTTTAAGTTGATTGATAAAGGGCTCAGAAGAGCATACCAAAAGTGCTGTATGTTTCCCCCAGTATTTTTGTTGTTGGTGGTGTTGGGGGTTCATTGAGGGTATATGATACCATGTTATACTGATTGCATTTGTTAGGTAAAGTCCTTCCTATAATTGTCTCTTGCCCCCAAAACGTGTGTCACACACCAAGACCACACCCCCCCATCCCTCTCTCTGCTGTTCCTTTCCCTAACCCCCTCCTTTCTCTCCCCTTCCCCCCACCGTGTACTATGTCATTAATTGTCCTCATTATTAAGATTGAGTACATAGGATTCATGCTCCTCCATTCTTGTGATGCTTTACTAAGAATAATGTGTTCCACTTACATCCAGATTAATACAAAGGCTGTAAAGTCTCCATCTTTTTTAATGGCCGAATAGTATTCCATGGTATACATATACCACAGCTTGTTAATCTATTCCTGAGTTGGTGGGCATTTAGGCTCTTTCCACATTTTTGAGATTGTTTCCCCCAGTATTTAGAGGGCTCGCCTAGTCTCAACTTATCTGACTTTACAGGGGACATCTCTGATGACTGGTCCCTGCATTGTCATGGGTGTTAGTGCCCCATCCGAGTACATACGTGTTTGTCGTGAGGAGTCCGGTTAGTAGCCACTGCTCATCAGCATGTTGCATCAGGTCTACTGGATCAGTGAGATGTCCTGAGGAATGGCAAAACCAACATTCCTGCCATCAGGGGTTTCTTTCTCCAGAAATACTTGAGTTACATTATCCAAAAATAAAATACAGTGAGATTGTTCATGTGGGTCAAATGTTTTGTCCATGTCTACTAAGAGAAGAGCTGTCCTTCCTAGCCAGCCTCCAATAATTGGAGTCAGATTTTTTTCATTCCTCCCAGCTAGATTTTAACAATACTCACGAGTTGGCATAATCCCAAAATCAGACAGTAAAAGTATACTACTGTCCATTTAAGTAACAGCAGACTGCTTCTTGTGATGTACACCAAAGTTGACAAACTGTGAGGTTCCGTAGGAATCTGCTTATTTGCAAATGCAGCCTTTGGGAAACAGCGACGCCTGTTCATTCATATACTGTCTGTGAATGAACAGGCAGCGTTGAGTAGTTGTGATGAAGATGATCCGGATCTTCTGGGTAACATCTTCACTATCTTTTTCTTTACAAGTTTATGGGCCCCTGTTCTATACTAAGAAAAGAATGGGACCTGGGGAGATCACTGTTGACTTGTCAGGTAGTAGGGGCAGGGATGGATGCTGTTAATTTGATACAGCAAAGAAGTCATATTTGAAACAGGGATTGAATTGTAACCATCACTTGGTGCAATTTTTGATAATCCACTGCTCAGTCTCCATGTGTCTCCTGGACAGGACATGTTTATTCTGAATAAGAACATGATAGAAATCTCCTCCTTTATCTCATGTGAAGTGAGAGATAGTTTTTAAGACACTTACTCAGGCTTTTCTAGTATAGGAAATTCGTCATTTCATGAGAAAGGGACCCAGCAACGGATTCTGCCAGTTGCTTTTATGTCTACTTCACCACAGATTCTAGACACTCAGGTCGAGTGTCTCAAATTCAAAATGCTCTAAAATTCAAAAGTTTCTGAGCACCCTCATGATACACAAAGAAAGGCTCATTGGAGCATTTTGGTTTTGAGATTTTCATTTTTCATATGCTAAATTGGTATGATACAAAGATCCAAATCTGAAATACTTGAGGTCCCGAACATTTTTGAGTATGTATCTGTCTATGATGAGGGACCCATTGGGCCTAGGCTCACCTGAGTACCAGTAATCTTTTCCTGGAGGACCACGGTGACATTAGGATCCTTGCAAACAAATATCTAGTATTCTCAAAAATCTAGAAAATGGCCACAGATCTCTTTAGCAGTGTAGTTGGTTACTGGCTGATGTCTCATAATTGGGTGAATGGTATGATTCTCTTGCTTTAAGTTAGATCTCTGAATATTAAGTGTGAAGTTTTTTTTTAAGGTTTTTCCTTTTTTTACAGTTTTAATAAAGCCTTTAATTGGCTCATTGTATTAGGGCCCAGGGGCAATCTCTGTGAAAAATTTTTCTGGGTCAAACCTTCTCTGATTAAGTCTGGTTCTGTGACCTGTAATAGAACCACATCGTGTCTCTGACGGTGGAGTGCCACTAATTGGCATCTGCTGCTCCAGAATGCTGTCATTTCCATTGAATTCATTGATTTCTTGGCCTCATCTCTTTTTTGCTGTCCCTGTCCTGCAGAGCACCATTATAGAGCCTTGGTGGCTTATGAAAGCCTTGGTAAAGGGAATATTTTCTGGACCTTCTCAGCAGTGTGCATACTAAATCCCTACAAGTATACCTGCCTTCAGATGCCTCGTAGACAAAGCGGTCAGTAAAGTTGTTCTCCATAGGGCCAAGTAGCAGAAATTTTAGGATTTGCAGGTTACATGCAGTCTTAGTCATAGTCCCTGTGCACGTATGTGTTACCATCCTTTAAATATGTAAAGGCTAAGAGCAGTGGCTCTCTAACTTTGCTGTCAGTACACTTTGACACCCTCAAAAATCTGAGGACTCCAAACTGTCAGTATTATCTGTACTGAAAAATTAAAACTAAGAAATTTAAGATATTTAGTCATCTAAAAACAACCCACTACCTGTTAGTATAAATAAAGATTTGATCTTTAAGCCCTTCTTAATATGAAAACTAGCGAGAAGAGTGACATTGTTTGATATGTTGGAGATTTGTTTGGTTTAACAGATTCTCATACCTGCTTTCATGTTTTGTTGCAATATGTTTTGATTAAAGTATATGAAAAAGTTCAGCCTTGTACCTATGTAACTTGAAAAAGAAAACTATTTAAGCAGCCTTTCCAGATAATTGTAGGTATTCTTTTTGTTAAATCAGAATTTAATAAGTGGTACTTTCTTAAACATAAGTTTCATTGTGGAATTTGAAACTATTGGTGGTTTTCCTTGTAATCTATGTTAATATCCATTGATATCTCTTTTGCACTTTTGAATGGTTCTCTTACTCATTCCTGATTTTATGGCATCATGAATTAGTCATTTGGAGAACATAGCTCACAGAGTTATGCATGTCTTCCAAAATTTGACATATATTTAAAAGTAGCTCAGCACACTGTAAAAACAGTTGACAGTGCTTTCCATGACACACACATTTTTGTAAGTAGCAGAAGTGCTTTCTAAGTACTTCCCATTTGGTCATACAGCATATTAAAAAGATGTATACTTGGGGTTGGATTTAATAATGTTAATAATTTTTACTAATTTTAGGATAGGATAGTCTAAAACTGCTCCCTTTGCCCCCTCTCATGTGAGTTCCTTACAGTGAAGGATATATTGACTATAAGTAAAGTTTCACCTTTAATTCATGTTAAGGGGCCAACAGTTTAACCATATCTGCATATGTCAGCAAAGTGAAAAAGACAAATAACAGTTTAGTGTGAGAAAAGTTTTTACTTCATTCATCCCCTAAATGTGTCCTGGTTACTTCTAGGCTTCTATCTATCACTCTTGGGAATCATTGATCTAGAAAATGGTTGGCAAACTTTTTGTAAAGGTTCAGATAGTAAATGTTTGGGGGTTTGTGGACCAGACACACACTATCCAAACTACTCAGCTGTACCATTGGAGCAAGAGAACAGTGAGACAATACAAATGAATGGGTTTGGCTAAGTTCCAGTAAGGTTTTAATTTACAAAAGCAATCCATTGGCTGGATTTGCCTACCTTTGGCAGAGTATCTAATTTTTGATTGCATTTCATTTTCATTCAATGCTGGCCTTCAGGTCCAGGTTTTCAGGCAGTCAGCTTAAGTGAACTGTGAAGTGTTAATGGCAACTCTGATGGTCCTTGCATCCAGACAAGTAATTTTGTTTGATTCAGCTTTAAGTTTGTCCTCCCTCTTCTAATTCTCATTGGATCCATCCTCGTAGATTATTAACCATGTATCTACAAAAATAAATTAAAAATCTTGCTTTTGCTTTGCATTTCCTCTTTTCAATTTTTATAATATCTCTCCTTGGATATAGGGATTTGAAAGCAGCAGTGGGTCTGGAAATAATTAACTGGTGGGAGTCATTGTTAACAAGAATGAGCTCATTATTGAGAGGGAGACTACCTCAGATCTTCCGGTGACAAAGAAGAATTGCCTGATTCTGGCAAGAGAGTGTCATTGGGATTTGGAAGGACATTTCCTCGCCTTTTTGGGTTACTGACTGCAGGAGTTAATTCTTCTGCCATGTGATGCCCTCCTAGCGTTCAGAATTTTTCACTGGTAGCCAGTTTATTGCTTTCAGGCCTGATCAGATTAGAGAATCAATCTCAGATTGCCATGTTTTTTGTTTCTCTCTCTCTCTCTCTTTTTTTTTTTGTTTGCAGTTTTTGGCCTGGACCGGGTTTGAACCCGTCACCCCCAGCATACAGGGCCAACACCCTACTCTTTGAGCCACAGGCGCCGCCCTAGGTTTTTTTTCTCACAAATCATTTTTGTATCTGGATGGATCTTAGAAAACAGAACTGCTTTGTTTCAGAATTAAAGTTTTTAATATAGCTTTAGAGCTCACATGAGTGTCGGAAAACTAAGGAATGGTACGGCACTGGGTAGAAAGTCATGTCAGCTCAAAGCTCGTGTTTTATCAGGGGACTGCTACTATTCTTTGAAGACTTAGACCAATCATCTACTGAGATACCAAAGAGGTAGTTTACTTGGAAACCTCACTTTGAATGAATTTCACTTTGCCCAAATGTCTAGTTGACTAGAACCACATCTGGAGACACTTCTCTTCAGCATTTCTGATCATGTGTTTTATATTTTTCACTGACAAACTCTAACCCAGAACTAGCTGGGATAGACATTCTGGATCATGTAGTTCTTGGCTTCTCTGTCATACAGAGGAAACCTTTAAAGCGGGATGTTGCTTATGTGAGGACACGGAATCTAGCATGTTTCCCTTCCACCACGTGGTTGGTTGGTTGTACATATACTAGAAGGGACATTGAAAGGGAATTTCCAGGGGAGAACATTTTCAAGATAAGAACAAGTGTATCAGCTGTTTCGGTAATGTCAGAGAACTCCTGCAAGTCAATAAGAGAAAGACAAAAGACACAATCCATTAGAAAAACAGGAGAGGATATGAACAAATCAAAGAAGAGATATAATTGGCCTGTAATGTGAATAGCTGTTCATTCAACTTGAGATTAAAGAAATGCAAAATTAAATTTTTTTTTCAATTTAATTGGGAAATAATGAATCCATAGTTTACATTCTTGAAAATATAGGAGAAAGGGCTTTCTCATATACCTGTCTGAAAGAAGTGAGCACACAGTGTATGTGTGTGTGATTTGCATGAATCTAGAAGCCTATCAATTATATGGTTCATCTCTTTCCAAACCATAATAACAGAGTCTGGTTGCATATGAGTGGAAATATTTATAATTTTAATCTCAAGAGTTTTTAAAAAGTAAACACGGTTTTTTTTTTTCACTTACACTAGCCCCCAATTTAATATAGTCAAAAATGAAAAGAGTTCAAGCATAAAGTCCATCTTTTTTCTATTTGATATAGATTAATTAGTTGCTAGAGATATTTGGCTATGGTAATAGAATCCTTTGTTAGAACTCGTTAATGGTCCGCGGGGCATAGTGGCTCACATATTAATCCTAGCACTCTGGGAGGCCAAGACAGGTGGATTACTTGAGATCAGGAGTTTGAGACCAGCCTAAGCAAGAGTGAGAGACTGTCTCTAAAAATAGCCAGGCACTATGGTGAGTACCTGTAGTCCCAATTACTTGGGAGACTGAGGCAAGAGGTTTGCTTATGCCTAAGATTTTCAGGTTGCTCTGAGCTATCATGCCATGGTACTCTACCAAGGGCAACAAAGTGAGATTCTGTCTCAAAAAAAAAAAGAACTCTTTAATGTTGGAAGGAATGGCAATTTCCAGACTAATAACATACTGACATCCAGGCCTCCTTAGGCTATCTAGGCATGCAAATGTAGAATTATGTAAGTTTCTTTTAGAGCGCGGGAAAAACCTTTACTGGTACATCTCTTAGATTTCTGTGATAGTTTCTTTAGGTGAAATAGTAGTTCCTCTTTAGATATATTTTATTTTCTATGGTTTTGCTTACATTGTCAGAATATATTAAATAGAAAATTCCCAGACATAAAAGTTAAGTTTTAAATTGGGCACCATTTCAAGTAGCACAATAAAATCTTACATCGTCCCGTCTGGGATGTGAATCCTCCCTTTTTCCAGCAGATCCACAGACGTTCCCTGTGTGTAAATCACTTAGTCGCTTTCTAGGTTGTCAGATTGACCGTCACCATATGGTCTGCTTGTGTTCAGGTGACCCTTTTGTATAATAGCCCCCAAGCACAAGAATAGTGATGCTGGGAGTTCAGATATGCCAAAGAGAAGCCGTAAAGTGCTTCCTTTAAGTGAAAAGGGAAGTTTTTGACTTAGTAAAAAATAAAATTGTTTGCCAAGGTTGGTAGAATATACACTAAGAATGGATTTTCTGACCTTGAAATAGTGAATAAGGAAAATGTCTGTACTAGTGACATTGTCAAATTACAACCACAGTACTTACATAGGAAAAAATAAAGGGTTTTCATGGTCTCAGGTATCCACTGGGGGTCTTGGAACATGCCTGTGCCAATAAGGGTGGGATTACTGTATTTTTCTACCTAAATTGTGAAATAACTTTTTCTTCATACCATCCCTCACCTCAACATTTCTCCTAGCTCCCCAAAGAAAGCAAGGCAGCAGTGCTAGTTAAAAAGGAAACCTACTTTAACTGTTAGTGTTTCCTTGCTAGCATTAATTCCCAGGATAGCCTGCGTATACTATAACATGTGCTAGTCATGGGTTTGGGAATTAACGGGTGTTACAGAGAAACAATAGTGTCTGTATGTGTGTGTGCCTGGAACTATCTGCTGTCCTACCTGCATCACCTCAGCACAGCACTGAAATAGAGTGAGTGCAGCGGGCAATCCAAAGGTGTAGGGCACCTGAAAGTGAGTACCACCCACCTCCACGGGCCCTGCTCACAGTGTCAACCACGCCTGTTCGTTCTCCCTGATATGTTGTCAGCAGCTTTTATCATACTGAAGCCTCTCCTTCTGCCTTGTTTGACTATCTTCCAGTTTCTTACCTGCATTCCCCCTCCCAACAGTCATTTAAAAACCTAAGTTCAAGGCTGAACACCTTGGCTCACATCTATAATCCTAGGACCCTGGGAGACCAAGGCAGATGTATTGCTTGGGCTCAGGTATTCCTTCGAACAACAGCAAGACTCCATCACTACTAAAAATAGAAAAGAAAGAAAAACTAGCCGGGCCTAGTGGCAGGTGCCTGTCATCCCAGTCCCAAGCAAGAGGATCACTTGAGCCCAAGAAGTTAGGCTGCTGTGAGCTATGACGCCACAGCCCTCTACTCAGGACAACAGAGTAAGAGACTCTTACCTCGAAAAAACAAAAAGACACAAATTCACATATATTATTCCCTACACCAAATCTTTCAAAGACCTTAAATAGTACTTGGCAAAAAAGCCCAAAACCATAGCTGTTCGTGATCTTTCTTCCTGCCAGCTTTATTCCAGGCTGTACTCTGCCTCAATTTCCTGCCTGGAACCTGAGCTTGTCTTCTACTCAGTTTCAGTTCCAGTTTCCTGTTTAAAGGGGTAATTCTTCAAGGATGACATTAGCCAAACAGGATCGTTTGCAAGCCTTTTCTGTACTAGTTTTATCCCAAGCACTGTATCGTTAGTAGTCTGACTCCGTTTTTAATTTGAGTTCCTCAGTAATGTAAATTTATTCAGCCTGTTGGTTTCTAGCCATTTTGTAGTTCTTAACTTGCATATCTCCCTCTTTGGCTCAAAGGAGAAGCTTTAAAAAACAAATCCTTTACCTTGCTGTTTTAATTAATTATATTATGTAATAGGGGATTCCTAGTCCAGCCTTTCTGGAAACTAGTAAGTCTTAGACTTTGGAATACAATATTAAGTCACACATTACATATTCTTTGGCTATTAAAAGCTATCCCTTTGAAGGAAAGCATTTTTTGAGCAGCAAAGTTGAGCTATTAGATTTTATTAAAATCTAAATTTGAAAGTATAAATAAAAGAATAACAGGTTGCATGATTATTAATTGTTGTAGTATTAATATATTACTATTATATGAAACTAAATGAGGAGATTACATAAGGTATACACAGAGGAAATATCTAAAATTTGTATCCACATTGATTGCAAAATACGCCATGATTCCAAAAACAAAGTATTTCAAATCAAGCCTGTGCACAATTAAATAGACACAGTGACCTGATAAAGCAGTTAGGAAATGTTTAATAACACAGCAGCTCTGTTCTTATGACGTAGCATATTTTAACACTTTTAATAGGATTAGTTATTTTCTTCAACAAACCTTTTACTGCAAAGAATTATTCAGTTGAAAGTAGATAAGATTAATAATTACAACATATCAGAAGTTAAAATAACAGTAGCCTGGCCTGTGTTTACCTTTTGCCTTGTCCTCCTCTGATAGCTGGTGCTTGGTCAGCAGCCCTTCAGGGGAAAGGAGTATGTGTTCAAGAATATGAAATTTTTCTTTGTGTGAACATTTTTCATTTTTAGCTTTTTGAAATTTATTTTTTAGCTAGCAAAATGACCCAAAATCTATTTGATGGACTTTAAAACCTTCCAACATATGTATTCAACCTTATTTTTGTAAGCAAGAATAAGACGTAATCTATCCTTTACTTTTACCCTTCGTTAATAGTTTTTCCTTTACTTTTTAGAGCAAAGATTCACACCGATACCTTTCACGCTATAAAAGGCTTAAGGCAGATAAATAGCCTAAAGTTGGTACATTTGTGATTGTGTTATTTTTATAAAATGTAATACTGTATTTAATTTTTAAGTTCTGCCATTGAATCTACCAGAGAAGATTCTTCAAGCTTAGTTGCTGAACTTCAAGAAAAGCTTGAAGAAGAAAAAGCTAAGTTTCTAGAACAACTTGAAGAGCAAGAAAAAAGAAAGAATGAAGAAATGCAAAATGTTCGAACATCTTTGATTGCTGAACAACAGGTGTGTACCTCTTTCCCTATTGCATTTGAAATCTAAAGAAGGTAGATGTGAATTAACAAATATAACTTCCTGTGTAGCTGAGAGTTTCTTATATCTTAGCTATGGGTTTGTTTTTTTTTTTATTTTGACCTTGCTAATATTAAATATCTTTTTCATGATAAAAGCATTTATTTTTAAATAAATTTTTAATATTGATTCTGTCATTTGACAATAACAAGTGCTTCAAAATGATGTAGTAGTAGGTAAGAGATTGGGAAGTATGAATTCTGTTTCTTGTTCTTCACTACCTGTGTGAATTTGGATAGATCATTTAACCTCTTTAGAACCGAGATTAGTTTTTTTTTTTTTTGAGATAGTATCTCAAGCTGTCGCCAGTGGCATCATAGCTCACAGCAACCTCTAACACTTGGACTGAAGTGATCATCTTGCGTTGGTTTTTCCTTTTAGTAGAGACTGGGTCTCGCTTTTACTCAGGCTGGTCTTGAACTCATGACCTCAAGCAGTCCACCCACCTCGGCCTCCCAGAGTGCTAGGATTACAGGCATGAGCCACCACGCTCGACCATAAGATTAGTTTTCTATAAAATGATGGTGCTTACACAACTGCATAGATGATTTTTAAATTTAAAATTTTTTACCCTAAGCCAGTATTTTTCAACCTTTTTATCTTATGGCACACTCGAACCTATAGTTAAACTTTCACAGCACTCTTAAATTATGGTGATCCTGGGGCTGCAACCGTAGCTCAGTGGATAGGGCGCTGGCCACATACACTGAGGCTGGCTGGTTCAAACCCAGCCGGGGCTAGCTAAAAGCAACAATGACAAGTGCAACAAAAAATAGATGGGCGTTATGGCAGGTGCCTATAGTCCCATCTATTTGGGAGGCTGAGGCAAAAAATAGCTTGTGTCCAAGAGTTTGAGGTTACTGTGAGCTGTGACTGCACGGCACTCTATGGAGGATGATATAGTGAGACTGTCTCAAAAAACAAAAAACATTATGGTGATCAAAAAATAGACTAAACAGGGCATAGTGGTTCACGCCTGTAATACCAGCAGTTTGAGAGACCAATGTTGAGTGGATTGCCTGAGCTAGAGCGAGACCCCATCTCTAAAAAATAGCCAGGGGTTGTGGCAGGCAACTGTAGTCTCAGCTACTCGGTAGGCTGAGGCAAGAGAATCACTTGAGCCCAAGAGTTTGAGGTCGCTGTGATGCCTGGGAACTCTACCGAGGTCAACAAAATGAGACTGCCTGAAAAAAAAAAAGTATAAAAGAGAAACTAACTTACCTTGCTTTGAACATAATGTAATTCATGGCACACGTGAGAGCCTCTCACAGCACACAGTGGCACACTGAGTCCTAAAATTCTCTAAATTGTGTTATCCTAATTTACATGCCGATTAAGGCAATTTCCCAAACATTCTTTCTGTAATATTTAGCCATATGATAGGCTGGTGGTAGACTAGGGTTGGAATATTGTTGAACTTTATTAATTTACAAATTCATTGTTGGTCAGTGATAAGAGATTGTGCTTATGAAGTAAGTGAGATCACGAAAGGATCTTGTAGGGAGCTTCTATTCCACCTAAAGTACTGTACAAGAGCTAACGAGAAAATAAAAGAATGACATAAGTGGGTGGACCCTTGACGATTGCCCACTGGAATGTGGAGAGGATTGAGGACTGCAGGGCTGGCCGTGATGGGTGCGGGTGGCTCCTGCTCTGCGGCTCTAATTCATTTCCCGGGTGCACTTGACCATACTTGTTTCATTTTGATGAATATCTTTCTGAAACTGCTTTTTACATTGAGTATTATGTGGTATTTTTTCCTGAAATGATTTAATTAGTATCTTTTAAGAATGTGAATAAATATAAATCAAAGAACAAAAAAAATAAGGAAATAATTGTTCAAACTCCTTAAGAACTTTAGATTTTAAGACTGAGGGGAAAAGGGGGAACCCTAGAAAAGGCAAATAAGGACAACTAAAAAAATGAAGTGTGTGGTATCTTCAAAGCCAGGAAAGTAGGTGTTTAGGGAGAGAGAGTAGCCAAGAGTTTTACGTAAGAATTATCAGTAAAGAGTTAATTAATAACAATCTGTGTTAAGAATATGAATTCATGGATTCTTTGTTAGGATTATATATATAATTGATCTTTCTCTCTTTTTTATTGTCTCTCTGTATGCTGCTTTATAAGCATCTATACAGTTTCAGATTTCAAAAATGAAGTAGGGGATATAATTTATTGAAACCACAACTAAAAATTAACATCTATCTAAGTTCTTCACATTTGAGTGCCCCCCCCTTTTTTTTTTTTTTAATATTTGTAAAACGAGACTAATGAGACTTAAGGCAGATAACTTCTAAGATACCTTCACATTTTCAAAAGTGTGTGTGTTAGGTTGTATTTATGTTATGTAGTTTGTACTTAGCTGTATGCAGAAGATTTCTGGGTTGGGGCTCAGTTGGTACTTACCTTAAGTAGACTTTTTTTTTTTGAGGTAGTCTTGCTGTGTTTTTCCTGCTAGTGTGCAGTGACTCTGTCATAGCTCACAGCAGCCTTGGACTGGGCTCAAACAACCCTGCACCTCAGTCTTCTGAGTAGCTGGGACTACAGGTACAGGCTATCATACTCAACTACTTATTTTTTCTATTTTTTATAGAGATGAGGTCTTGCTCTTGCTCACACTGATCTTGAACTCCTTACCTCAAATGATCCTCCCATCTTAGCCTCCTAGAGTGTTAGGATTACAGATGTGAGCCACCATGCCCAGCCTTAACTAACCTTTTCTATATTAATACACCTGTTATAAACATGATAATGTTTCTAAAAAATCCATGTTAAATTATGCTTATAGCAAAGGTCATAAAAACAGTGGTTAAGGGCTAGAAGTGGTGGCTCATGCCTATAATGCTAGCACGCTGGAAGGCCGAGACGGGTGTATTGCTTGAGCTCTGGAGTTCAAGGCCAGCCTGACCGAGAGTGGGACCTCCGTCTACTAAAAATAAAAAAAGTGGCGGCACCCGGCAGTGCTCAGTGGCGCTCAGTGGGTTGGGTGCCGGCCACATACACCAAGGCTGGCGGGTTTGAACCCAGCCCAGGCCAGCTAAAGGAACAATGACAACTGCAACAAAAAAGTAGCCAGGCATTTTGGTGGGCACCTGTACTCCCAGCTACTCGTGAGGCTGAGGCAAGAGAATCGCTTCAGCCCAAGAGTTTGAGGTTGCTGTGAGCTGTGAATTCACAGCACTCTACCGAGGGTGACATAGTAAAACTGTCTCCCAACCCCCCAAAAAAAGAAAGAAGTAAAAATAGGGCAGTGCCTGGGGCTCCGTGAATAGGGCACCGGCCCCATATACCGAGGGTGGCAGGCTCAAACCTGGCCCCTGCCAAACTGAAACAAAAAATAGCAGGGCGTTGTGGTGGGCACCTGTATTCTCAGCGACTTGGGAGGCTGAGGCAAGAGAATCACCTAAGCCCAGGAGTTGGAGGTTATTGTGAGCTGTGACACCACGACACTCTACCGAGAGTGATAAAGTGAGACGCTATCTCTACAAAAAAAAAGAAAGAAAAATAGAAAATCTGAGGCAAGAGAATCACTTGAGACCAGGAGTTTGAGGTTGCTGTAAGCTATGATGCCATGGCACTTTACCAATGGCAACAAAGTGAGACTCTGTCTCAACAACCAAAAAAATAATAATAATGGTTAATATGTTTTTACAAACATTAATTTTCTATATAGAACTTAGTATATAATGAAACAGCTTAATAAAATGCCATATTGTAAATGCTACTTTATGAGGGAGCTAGTTTTATGTTTCTGGCTTGAAATTATGAATTATAATGAATTAGTTGGATTTTAATCCAAAATTGCCATATTGTTTTCCTGTTAAATCACCCTATTGTCCTCGTTATTGGCATTATCCTTTAATTCAAGGACCAGAGAACTACATTTTAGGAGGCTCTTCTTAATGAAATATTGAACAAATTCAATAAATTTTATAAAAGAAACTGTTCAGTTAAAATTACCAAATTGTCTCATGAGATTCATGCAGAATTTGGATATGTGAGCTTTGTAGTAAGAACATTTGTAAAAGTTCAAGCAAAAAATAACAAGTCTAGCCAGTACAAGTCAGAATTCCAGTAGGCATTGCAAATCCCCAAATAAGAGATTTAAATAGGATAAAGTCATATCTAAAATGTCAGCTGTGATAGTGAGATTTAGCTAAAGACCAAAAGAAGGTTTCAGAGGCACATGATTACTCAAAGAAAAAGTCAGGTGTATAACAACAATCTTAGGTTGTTAATTGTTATAATTCTTTCTTTGAAATGTCAGAATTTGACAGTAATTATAGGGATAATAATGAAAAAATAGAATTTGTTTCAAATATTAAATTGCAACCTTAAAAATGAAACATTTCCCACAGTACACATAGCATTTTTATTTTTAAAATATTCATAAATATAATTGTCTTCTCCATATACAAATATACTATAGAAAAGAATATTTGCAAGTTTATTCTCTTAGCTCTGTCTGCTACACATAATTTAAATCATTATTTTTCTTTGTTCTAGACCAATTTTAACACTGTTTTAACAAGAGAGAAAATGAGAAAAGAAAACATAATAAATGATCTTAGTGATAAATTGAAAAGTACGATGCAGCAGCAAGAACGAGATAAAGGTTAGCAGTGTTTTGTAATATAATATTTTAAATTTCTTTTTACTTACGCAAAATGTTTGTTCAAGGGTGGTGCCTGTGGCTTAGTGAGTAGGGCGCCAGCCCCATGTACTGAGGGTGGTGGGTTCAAACCCAGCCCCGGCCAAACTGCAACAAAAAAATAGTTGTGTCGGGCGCCTGTGGTCCCAGCTACTCGGGAGGTTGAAGCAAGAGAATCGCCTAAGCCCAGGAGCTGGAGGTTACTGTGAGCTGTTATGACACTACGGCACTCTACCCAGGGTGATAAAGTGAGACTCTCTTTTTAAAAAAAAAAACAAAACTTTTTTCGGTATACAATGTTTATTTCAATCTGGGGATCTTTCAGATTTGATAGAGTCACTTTCTGAAGATCGAGCTCGTTTGCTTGAAGAAAAGAAAAAGCTTGAAGAAGAAGTCAGTAAGTTGCGTAGTAGCAGCTTTGTTCCTTCGCCTTGTGTAGCTACAGCACCAGAACTTTACGGAGCCTGTGCACCTGAACTTCCAGGTGAGACAGACAGGTCAGCGGTGGAAGCAGCAGATGAGGGAAGAGTAGATTCAGCAATGGAGACGAGCATGATGTCTGTACAGTAAGTATGTCTGTCTTCAACTGTGTTGTTAGAGGCTTATAAGCCACTAGTACCGTGTAGGAAGTTACAAAGCTTTGAAGAACAGAAATATTTTTAACATTACTGGTTGTCCACAACCCACATATCTGAAAGTTGAGCTTTTTTAATTCTTTAGGCTCGAAATGTGAGAAATGAATCATTTTAGGATATTTTCATACTATACATAATACAGTAGAACTGTGTTAGCTGACCACCTCCCTACATTGTCGTCCTCCTTAACTTGACCTAAGTTTAACAGATCCAACGTGTCCACATATACTTATCAGCACAGTAGGCCCAGTTCCTTTTGTGGACCCCCTCTGTAGGTTGACCAGTTTGTTACAGTCCTTGGATGGTCAACTTAGAGAGGGTCTACTATACGTGCAACAAAATTTTCTTAGGCTGTCAGGATGAAGATCACTACAGTAGTGTTGAGTCATTCTGATTTATAAGGAATGTTTAGAAGAAAAAGGAGTTACTACCTGTAATGAATGTATTTGTTTTGGTAGGGAAAGGCAAGGAAGCTTTTTTGAAAAATAAAATATGTTTAGGTTTCTGTGTAGTTCAATGTAAAGTATTAGAAACTGGCTCAAGAATATAAATTAAAAATATATATATTTTTTTAATTTAGAGATAGAGTTTCACTTCATCACCCTCAGTAGAGTGCAGTGATGTCACAGCTCACAGCAACCTCCAACTCCTGGGCGTAGGCAATTCTCTTCCCTCAGCCTCCCGACTAGTTGGGACTACAGGCGCCCGCCACAACGCCCAGCTCTTTTTGTTACTTTTTGGCCAGGGCTGGGTTTGAACCCGCTACCCTTGGTATATGAGGTATACTCTACTCACTGAGTCACAGGCACCGCCGAATTAAAAATAAATTTAATATAATATTAAGTATAAGTCAAAAAGACAAGACACAAACATATCAAGAGATTATGGGTTTTTAGAAAACAAATGGTGGAACTTTTCTAGTCATATGTGAAAAACTCCTAGAAAAAAATTAATCTGACTGCATTCTACATTTAGGGAAAGCACCTAAAGCAAAATGATATAGAAAGTTTGTTATAATGTGATTAGAAAAGATCTATAAGGTAGACAATAGGCAAAATATTGATATATATAAGAAATTTAAAACGAGAGGTTTTATAAAGTTAGAGGAAATTTCATACTTAGAGAGGGCCCAGTTCACAAAACTGTGATAAGTTGTTAACTGCTACTTTACAATGTGACTTTGCTCACCTGTATGAGTCAAAAATGGATCAAGACTAGAATGATAGTTTTCAGGACCCACAAAGGAGGACACCAGTCTTTCAGGGGAAACAAGTAAAAATAAATAAAGGAATAGAGAAATAAAATAATGCAACTTTAGCAGAAAGAAAGTCAACTATATACCAAATCACAAAGGAAGTCTTAAAATACCAAATAATCATGTTAACAACAAAAATTAGAGGCCACACATCTGGAAATGCAAATCCTATGCACAGACATAATGTGTTAGAAGTATTGCTACCTATATATAGATACTTATATATGAGACTTTTTTGCTTTTCTTTTTAATTGATACAAAATGGTACATATTTTTGTACTACAGTGCAATGTATAGATACATGTACACATTGTTTAGTAATCAAGTCAGGTTAGGTAACAAATCTGTAGCCTAAAACATTTGTTAATTCTTTGTGGTAAGAACATTTAAAATCCTCTCTTCTAGCTATGTTGAGATGTACAGTTCATTACTATTATCTGTAGTTTAGTAACTTACTGTATGGTAGGACACCAGGGCATATTCCTCCTATCTACTGTAACTTTGTACCTGTTGACCAATCTCTTCCATCTCCACTGCCTCCTACTTGCCAAATCTCTGCTAACCACTATTCTATTCCCCCCTCTCTTGATATCAGCTTTTTTAGATTCCATGTGATAGTGAGAACATAAATAGGTTTGTATGTCAAAATGAAAATTGTTATTTAGAACTGAAGTATCCAAAATGGAGGTATAACCAAGGGTACTTTGAGTGAACTATGTAGGCTTAGTACATCTATGTAAAAATAAAGTAAATGAGCCACATAAAAGGAAAGCTGTTTAGTAGATATTCAAATAAACAGATGATACATATGTATGTGAAATAAAGAAAGGGGCATAACCACAAATACAGTTTTAAAAATTTCAGAGGATTTAAGTTAATCTTGTGAATTATAGATATAAAGAAGGCTAAAGAAACAATTTTAGAATATTGAATGCCATGATTTTTTAGATGATGTAGTCATCATGAACCAATACAGCATTTCATAAATGCCAAAGAAATAGTTGAATAGTAGACTGTCTCTAAATATAACCATATTTATTTATTGGTTATTTGAGAAGGATGATATAATGATCTCAATAGGAGCATCAATGCCAATTAATCAAATTCAGTGAACATACATTTAGAATAGTAACATTTTCATAAACCCTTAGCAATGGCTGGGCATGGTACCTCACGCCTATCATCCTAGCACTCTGGGACGCCGAGGTGGGTGGATAGCTTGAACTTGGGAGTTTGAGATCAGCTTGAGGAATTCAGGTGAGGGTTAAAATCTTAAAATCAATTTATATAATATACCATATCACTAGAATAAAAGAACCCAGAAAACATGATCATCTCAATAGATGGACAAAAAGTATTTGACAAAATACAATAGTTTTTCATGATAAAAACACTCAATTTAGGAAAGTGAAAACCCACAATTGACATCATATTCAATGGAAAAAGATGAATACTTTTCCCCCAAATATAAACATGTTCGTCTTTCGTCCCTGGCAGTCAACATTGTACTTGGAAGTTCTGTCTAGCAAGGGTAGTTAGGAAAGAAATTGGAAAGAAAGAAATAAACTCTTTTAATGTATATAACATGATCTTATATAGAGAAAGTCCTGGGGATTCTATTAAAAACATAGTGTAACTAAAAAACAAACAAACAAAAAACAAAACCTACTGTAACTGATGAACTAGTTCAGTAGGGTTATACAAAAAGTTATCAGGGTGGATACACTGGCACGCACCCGTACACTCCCAACTACTTTGGAGGGAGTGGCAGGTGGATCTCTGGAGACCAGGAGTTTGAGTTTGCAAAGAGCTATGGTGAGGCCACTGTACTCTAACCTGGTCAGCAGACAGGGCCCTGTTTCAAAAAGAAAAAAGTTGAGAGACCAGAAATGAGCCTCTGTATGTATGGATGTTGAACCCTTGCATTATGGTCAGCGGTACGGAGACAATTCAGTGTGAGACATAGCCTTTTCAACAAATGGTGCTGGAACAGGATAGCCAGATATCCATAGACAAAAGAATAAAGTCGGACCCTTTCCACATCATACATACAAGCTCACCTAACATAGATCATAATAGATAGTTATTAAACTCTCATAGGAGTAAATCTTCATAATCTTAAAGTAGGCAAAGCCTCTTCCTAAAGAATTAACATTTAGAAGAAGGTACAATCCCTATGTCAACTTGCTTAAAATATAATTGGGGGGGGGAATATATACACACACACACACATACATATATATATATTTGCTGTGAGCTTATGGTCTCACTATGTTGCCCAGGCTGGTTAAAATTTCTAAAATTTTATTGAAGAATGTTAAATTAAGAATTTCAAAGACTGGGCAGCCCCTGTGGATCAGTGGGTAGGGAGCCGGCCCCACATACCGAGGGTAGTGGGTTCAAACCCGGCCTCAGCCAAAATGTAAAACAGAAAAATAGCTGGGCGTTTTTCTGTGGTGGGCGCCTGTAGTCCCGGCTACTCAGGATCCCCTAAGTCCAGGAGATGGAGGTTCCTGTGAGCTGTGACACCACGGCACTCTATTCAGGGCAACATAGTGAAACTCTGTCTCTAAAAAGAGAATTTCAAAGGACTGAAATTAAAATGAATTATTCTGTCACATTTAGAGAAAATACTCATATGCTGTCTGAAGAAAAACAGAGGATAATGCTGTTAGAACGGGTAAGTAAATTCTCTTCTTGAAATACCATGTGTAATGTGTTCACTTTGGGGATACAGTTAAAGAAAAGGCAATCTCTACTACTATGTAAATTAAATCTTTTAATGATTAACTTATTTTTGTGGTTAATGTTTTGAGAACTTTGTGTTTTTGTGATCCTAGTAGCCAAATAAATTGCAGTGGTATTTTACTCCTCTCATTTGTCAGAACTACCCAATGAGTGAAGTTTGTATCAGAGGAACAGTCAGTAGTTTTAATATAATAAATGAATACAATAATGTTTTTAGTAACAGTTAAGAATTTTAAAAAATAATATAAGCATACATTTATGCATTCTTTCAAAAACGAAGTATTACATATATTTTACAAATGGACAAAAATATAAGAATACTGAGGAAAAGAGTTAAGGTCTTTAATAAAAAGTAATTGAAATGAACAGAAAATGCCAATAAGGAACTTCCCTCTGATTGTACTTACTATAAGATCTAATTTTATGGCTCAGCGCCTGTGGCTTAACGGGCTAAGGCACCAGCCACGTACACCTGAGCTGGCGGGTTCGAATCCAGCCCGGCCCGCCAAACAACAATCACAGCTGCAACCAAAAAATGGCTGGGCATTGTGGCTGGCACCTGTAGTCCCAGCTACTTGGGAGGCGGAGGCAGGAGACTCGCTTGAGCCCAGGAATTGGGAGTTGCTGTGAGCTGTGATGACAGCTTGTGTCCAGGGTGACAGCTTGAGGCTCAGTCTCAAAAAAAAAAAGATCTAATTTTATATACATTTGACAAATCTTATTCATAGATAAGTTTTTCTTTTTTAGGCCTTTAAGATTTTCAGCATTTGTCTTCTCTTAAAAGCTTAATTGGTGAAAATCCAATGTCAGAATTGTACAACTTTGTTCAAATAAAGCATATGGTCTTTTGTTACTAAAGGATTTTATAATCGCTTGCCTCACAATAACCTGAGATTTGTGTTATAAATGCAGATTTCTTCTGTTAGGTCAGACCCACTAAGAAAGTCTTTAAGGATAGATCTTAAATACTGTATTTACTGCATATTTGTACTTTTCACAGGTGTTTGTAATGCACAGTAAAATTTGACATACCTCGGCTTAGGTAAATACATGTAAAATTGTTCTGGTTCTCATTTTTAAGCCAGTAAATCATTGAACAGTTGGAATAGATTCATAGAAAATAATCCCCATTTACCTGTCACACTACTAGAATTGAACATTAATTTGACAAGGAGAACTTTCTACCAATCATTATGTTTAGATTTATTGGAATAGCCAAGAGTAAAGTTTGGGTCTTTTTTTCTACCTCTAGACATTACAATTGAAAGAAGAAGAAAATAAACGGTTAAATCAAAGACTGGTATGTTTTTTTCCTTGATAAATTGTTCTTAGTATTTGTACATTATCTGACTTGTATTTCGTTAGGAAGATAGACCATTAGCACAGTGCATGCTTTGATTGATGTGTTTATAGTAGTTTTGTTGATCCACATTGGTCATTGTATACTGTTGATTCTTAGAGTGCTGAAGTCAGGTCACAGCCACCTGCGACTAGATGCAGACTGTCTTCTTAGTGTAAAGATGAGTGTGTCTTTGTGAGAGTTAATCTATAGATCTAGCTGATGTGGTGGCTCACATCTATAATCTCAACACTTTGAGAGGCCAAGGCAGGAAGATTGCTTGAGGCGAGACCCTGTCCCTACAAAAAAAATGAAAAAAAATTAGCTGGACATGGGTGGTACGAGCCTGTAATCCTTACTACTCAGGAGGCAGAAGAAGGAGGATTGCATGAGCCCTGGGGTCCAGCCACTGCCCTCCAGCCTGGGCAATAAAGTAGGTGTCCTCCTCCCCTGAGAGTGACTGTGGGTAGGACCCAATGAACTATTGTCCTAAGACACTTTTTAAAAAATCAACAATTCAGTGGCATCCTTTCTGCTTATTAATAAAACCATTAATTTCTTAGGATTCCATGATTATATGTGTTTGTAATCTTAGCTATGATTCTTAATTCAATCAGTGTATTAAAAATTATTACTTAGCTTCATAAGCCTTTTAAAGATTACCATGTATCACAGATGTGCGTGATTTTAGTACATTATATCTTACCATGAATTCTATCTTTCAGTGACTATCTGAAAGGCTAGAGACCTAGTGTGATCTTAGACCTTTGTGAATTTAATTAACTACTTGATCAGCCTGTCTTATAGTCACTCATAGATGTTTTAATAAAGCAATTACTTTAGTTTTGAAATTCCAATAATCGTAGTTTATAAGAAAATAGGAACAGTTTAACAGTATTTGAGAAAAATTTGAGGTACGTTTCAGAATTAAGTTTCTTTAAAATAAATTACCTTGGTAGTGAGACATCTGCTTCCTTTTTTGTACCTTAACTTGAACAGCAAATATTGCATATTCATTAGTGATTATACTGTCAATCATTAATTTTTCAAACGGATTTAGGAGAAGAGTTGTCTGTCTCTTAGACAACCCACACGTAGCATATGTTTTATGTAGTATTTTTAGTGGAATATAAGCTCTGTTTGGCAGGTTTCCATCAGTTTTGGTGATTGCTATATTCCTAGCACCTATACACTGTGGCTGTGTGGCACCTGTTTATGAATAAATGAGTTTTGCCTTTCATACTCAAAGAACAGCACACTCACACCCAGGGGAATATCTAAATGTACATCACTCTCTCACGCAGATTGACAACTGCATTCACATAATGTTTCTTTCAACCTACATCTTCATTTATGATAAAAATAAGAACTACTTAAGCTTTTAAAAAATCTAAAGTTGAATATGGTCTTAAAAGGGATGGTCAATCTTATCTTCAATAGCAAGATATACTCCCTTTCTCTGGACAAGTTGTACAGTTTAGGCTGTTGTGGTCCTTATTTATTATTATTGTTTTCTTTCTCTGGAGCAATACCCGGCTGAGTAAGGGCAACAGCAAGCACCATTGCATTCCAAGCGGATGGCTGTCACTTCTTTCTTTCTTTAGTTATTGCTCAGAACAGTGGGTTTTTAAACTGAGGCATCTCAGAGAGTTACCTTGAAGATGAGAGAGACTTTCTCAGCCCTCAAAACGTGATTAGCCAGGCGCGATGGCTCATGCCTGTGAACCTAGCACTTTGGGAGGCCAAGGCAGGTGGATGGCTTGAGCTCAGGAGTTCGAGACCAGCCTGAACAAAAGAGAGACTTCATCTCTACTAAAAATGGAAAAACTAGCCAGACATTGTGGCAGGCTCTTGTAGTCCCAGCTACTCAAGAAGCAGAGGCAGGAGGATCACTTGATCCCAAGAGTTGGAGGTTGCTGTGAGCTATGACACCATGGGAAACAGAGTGAGAGTCTCTATCAAAATAAATAAATAAATAACACATTATGCTCAGATGACTTCATTTCAAAAAGAATAGTATTGTTTATTTTTTCTATTTAGCTATTGGACTGATATTTTAAAGGCCTTTTTTTTTTTAATCGTTTTGTTGTTATTCCAAAAGGAAAAATTCTGAAAACCGTGTGCTAGCATTTTAAAGCACTTCTTGAAAAATTTCAGCCTTTTCTCTTTGTGATATTTTAAGATTCCATATATAATATCAAAAAAATGTGATTTTAAAATCAATTTTGAATCCAACCAAATTTGACAAAATGACAAATTAAAATGTAGGTGAGTTTGTCTAATGAAGCTAATTGTTGAAGGATTTATAATAATGAACAAACATACTACTTTTATACATTAGTTTGGACCCTTCAAAACTGTGACATAAGCTTGAGGATGAGTAACTTAATGGAAGAAATTTTTGTAGTAAATTACCTTGTAAATAGATGTGTTCACATTGCATAAGGGTCATAAACATTATTCCTGTTTCTGTTGTTTTTTAGATGTCTCAGAGCATGTCTTCAGTATCTTCAAGGCATTCTGAAAAGATAGCTATTAGAGAGTAAGTATTTTAATTTGGATGGGGGAATTTTCTATGAAGAAAATTGCTGACTTACATTGTTAATGCAGTTCAATGGCAATGATCCTACAAGGCTGGGTTCGTGAGCTCGGTGTTTTGTATTCAGTGGTGGTAAAGGTTTTTTATTGGAATGTGAATTTTCTTAATTGTTGCTTTCAAACATTAGAATTGCATTCCAAAACATTCCTTTCATAGCTTTATGATTCTCACAAGTGTCCTTGAATCCTCTGTGACTCTAGGTAACTTTTCAGTCACCTCTTTTAAATCCCATTTATCTCCTTTATCTTTTCCATTTTATATTGGTAAATCTTGATTTGTTGTTTTTAAGTTGCAATATTTCTTCATTTTTATTTTTCAGATTTCATTTTATTAATACGTTAAAAATAAATAATAGATTATAAGATTTATTAGTTCAGTAGTCAATTTTCCTGGACCACATTACCCCTTAGTAATTTTTCTTTGGTTTCGCTTACTTGAAAGGAACTCTGGAATACAAAAAGCATTGGTAGCAACTCACAAATGTTCAGTTTTTTATACCTGAGAAGTGAAAATTAAAGACCTCTGATTTCTAATATTAATATTTCATTTCTAAATTTGATGTGTTTTTGTTTGTCAGATATCTTGTTCTGACCCATCACATGTCATTAAAATTTGATCTCTCAGTAGTTTGAAAGGCTCAGTGGTATCTGTCTTTACAAGCTGTATGTCACATCAATGGGAAGTTCATGGCCTTTGGAAAACGAAAGAGAGATAAGTGTTTAAAAAAAAAAGTAAAACTGCCTCAGAGAGACCCATTCTCTTCCTTTTACAATATTAGCTTTTGGTCTTAAGTCAAAACCGTACCTGCCACCTTGTTGTTAGGTAGGCAGTATTTGTAGAATAATCAATTAGTGAATAAAAAGCTGTTGAACTTAAAAAGATTCTCAAGCTCATTTTTATTTTTTATTAAGTATAGGATCTACTAAATTAAATGATCTTGAAATCTGAGGAATCTTGAGATTAATTCTCAAGGCCTGTTGATGTTTGAACAGTCATTCTAAACAGGCACTGAGGAGACAGGCGCCATTGCGGCGTGTGGGTGGTTGTTCTTACTACTTTCTTTCCTTGTTCCTTTCCTTCAGGACTGAATCCTGAGCCAGCAATGTCCATTGACTTATTTAGACCTAATCAAGTACCTGGCTTATGGACCGAGCTCAGTTGCATTTTCTTTGAAATTGAAGAGCACCACACTTGAAGCTAGAGCAGCAGGATCTAGTTCTTTCATTGACACTGTCTGAACTGATGTTTCCTCGTGTAAAATGAAACATTAGCAAAATACCTTCCTCTGTTGGAACTATAATGAGTGTTTTTTCTGCCCCTCATCCAAGCCATTTTTTTAGTTTATTTGTTACATTAGAGTATGAAAAGTTTATTAAGACTGTTTTTGACAGTTGCGGGTATGATCTTTTGCATGTTTGCATATGACCAGCAGACCCATTAGGAGCTGGGCTCACACAAAAAGAGTATCTTGTAAATGTGAAATTAATACTATATTAATATTTTAATATGTAGTTGAACATTATACAATATATACTTAAGTTTTCAGAACAGGGGGATTGACAGTAACTATGTCTGAGTTAATAAAATTATATTTCTTTGCTCAGTTTTCAGGTGGGAGATTTGGTGCTCATCATCCTAGATGAACGCCACGACAATTATGTATTGTTTACTGTTAGTCCTACTTTATATTTTCTTCATTCAGAGTCTTTGCCTGCCCTGGATCTCAAACCAGGTGAGGGTGGTAAGTGTCATTCCATAACTAAAATCTTAAAACTGGAGTGGAGGGAGTGGATTAAAGTTGTTTTTTCCCTGTTGTTAATTACATCAGAATTAAGTCACTGAGAGGGAACCCTGCTTTGTCCCTATTTTATAAAATTCGCATTATCTCGATCACCTTTGTGGGTTCTCTTGACACTTCAAAATTAGAGTGAATCAGCTGGTGATGTGATGATCCAGACTCCTCATACCCCAGCAAGTACAGAATTATGTTGTCAGAAATCTCATGTGCAGTCTATTCAAACTTAGTCCACGCGCATTCATTTATAAAGTTGTTGCCATTTTTTGGCAAAATAAGTTTTTTTCTAATTGAAAAATATGTCTTCTATATTATTTTTCATCCAGTGTTTCTGCCTTATTTTTCATTATAGTGGTCAATACTTTTTTTTAAAGGCAGTAAGCTTTGTTAACATAAGTAGCAGCTCATATCATCAGCTCTTATGTGATCTTTAAAGAACTCAAATAGAACAGAATAGATATTGTAGTATACTTAGCCTATGTAAAATTATTTAAAACTAAAAAACAAAAATATTTCTGTTTTGATTGATTCCTAAGTAGAATGGCATGTGCATGGAGTCAGATTCCTGTTGGGGAGCCGGGCTAGTGCACCAGGACAACCTCATCATGGTTGTTTGTGGTGGACTACTTAGAATGTCTGTAGGACAGTAGTTGTGTGACCATGAAAAGGATAATTTTACAATTTACAATTCAGTATTATTTTTAACCTTGAAAATAATGAACTTAATACTTCTTTTTTTATTGAGTGTTTTTCATTTGTGTAAACTTTTTATTTTTAAAAATGGTTTTTAGGGGCTGTATCTGTGGCTTAAAGGAGTAGGGCGTCAGCCCCATATGTTAGAGGTGGCGGGTTCAAACCCAGTCCCAGCCAAAAACAAAAGAGGGAGAGAGAGAGAGAGAGAGAGATTCTGGCTCAGTGCCTGTGGCTCAAGCAGCTAAGGCTCCAGCCACATGCACGTGAGCTGGCGGGTTCGAATCTAGCCCAGGCCCGCTAAAGAACAATGATGACTCCAGCCAAAAAAAAAATAATAAGCTGGGTGTTGTGGTGGGTGCCTGCAGTCCCAGCTACTTGGGAGGTGGAGGCAGGAGACTCTCTTGAGCCCAGGAGTTGGAGGTTGCTGTGAGCTGTGATGCCACAGCACTCTACCCAGGGTGACGGCTTGAGGCTCTGTCTCAAAAAAATAAATAAATAAATAAAAGTGGTTTTTAAACTTTGAAAAAAGTTAGAAAAATTAACATAAGACAAAGAAAACCCATATATACCCTCACCCAGCTTCACTCGTTGTTAACATGTGCCCTGTCTGCATCGTTTCTGTCTGTGTATCCAGTAGACATACTATGCACAGATGTGCACACACTTGCTTCTCTCAGAGCCATATGAAGGTGAATTATATCATGGTCTTCACACTTACAAATATTCAAAATATTTTTCATGTTTATTTCCTAAGAATAGGATGCTTAGTGTTTAAATCTGGGGAATACCTCTTTTTTTTCCCCTGGAGACTGCATCACCTCAAACTCCTGGGCTCCAGTGACCATTCCACCTTGGCCTCCTAAAGTGTTGGGATTATAGGCATGAGTCACCTTGCCTAGCCTGTATTAGCATTTTGAAAGCTTTCCCCCAAATCCTGCAGAAAAGAATTTATTTAACAATCTTATTTAACCATAAAAACAGTCTCCTCCCCACCCCCTTTTTTTTCTTTGAGAAAATCTTAACAGAGGATGCCGTTTGGGTCCTCCTTTTCTTGTGTTGTTGCCATGGTAGGGTGTAGATTACTAGTGTGTTTTGTACCTGTGATAGTGGATTCCTTACTCTGGCATAATGCAAGCATTTAGTTTTTGATGATTTATTTTAGACACTATGAACTGGCTGTGCAGTGCTAATTTACTCCTCAGTGTATTTTTCACATCCTACTGTCTAGGAGCTTTTATCTTTCTGTCATGGGATGGTATCCTTAAGGTTCATTTGCTGATGGTTTATCAAAAGACCTTTCATGTATATCTTCCCATATTATTTTTTTTGGAATAAAAATCAGTTACTTCTGCTGAGAATATCAGAAGCTTTAGCCTATGCAGAATACAGGAGGTCCCTGACTCCAAGAGTTTACTCAAGGAATCCTGCCACCTTAGCCTCTCAAGGAGCTGAGATTACAGGTGCACGCCACCATGGCCAGCTATATTTATTTATTTTTTAATTTTTGTAGAGGCAGATTCTCACTTTATTGCGCAGGCTGACCTTGAATTCTCAGCCTCAAGTGATCCTCCCACCTTGACCTTTCAAAGCACTGAGATTATAGGCATGAGCCACTGCCTTGCCTGACTGAATATTTTTGAAATCAATTTCAACATGGGCAGTTTCTCTTCTGATGTACTTAAAAAGAATGAAGGCTGGACGTGGTGTCTCACCCTTGTAATCTTAGCACTCTGGAAGGCTAAAGCAGGTGGATCATCTGAGCTCAGGAGTTAGAGACCTGCCTAAGCAAGAGTGCAGCCCTGTCCCTACTAAAAATAAATTAGCCAGGTGTTGGGACAGGGGAAACTGAAGCAAGAGGCTTGCTCTAACCTCTGTGAGTTTAAGGTTTCTGTGAACTGTGATGCCACGGCACTCATCCCAGGGCAACAGAGTGAGACTCTGTCTCAAAATAATAGTAATAATAAATAATTAATATTTTCCCTTTTAGCTTTTTATACTTTGACTTTGGGAGGACTGGCCTTCTTATCTCATATCGCCCACATTTCCAGCTTCCCTTCACACAAATACTACCTTTTTAGACCTATATTTTCTTTGATTCTTAACCCTTCTTAGGTATTAATTGAGCACCAACTGTGTACACACTGCCATGCCAAGCACTGTTTCATACAGATGTGGTTAAGGTGCAGTTCCTGCCTCTCAGAGACTTAACACTGAAAGCACTACTCCTCAAAAAACAGTGCTTTGTTTATAATCGATCAAGTATTTTCAAAAATAGAATCAGTGATCTTTGTTAATTTCTTTCAGTAGATGGCACTGTTGAGTTAGCCTAGAATTCCTAGATTTATTTGTTCATGATTTATACTTAGATTATTAGTATTTCCTGAACTGTTAGCTCTGTGATTTGGCGTACCATGTATATTCAGTTAAGAAGTAACAAAAACCACTTACATATTACTGATTGAAGGCAACATGAATTCAGTGTTGTTTAAACACAGCAAATTTATTAAGCATTTAAGTGATATCAGCAGTTTTAAAAGTCTACATATCCTTATAAGAATGACTTGAATCTGTTTTGATTTTGGCAGTTATGTTTTCAATAATAATTACAACTATATTTTAAAAAAGAAATTAACTACTTGATTCATTAGCTTCAGGTGCATCTAGAAGACCCTGGGTACTTGGAAAAGTAATGGAAAAGGAATACTGTCAAGCCAAAAAGGTAAAAACTACATCATATGATATAAGCCTAGGAATTATAAAGAAGATTTGCATGCCACTTTATATAGAAATCTATACCAATACTGTTCTTGACCTTCTAAATGTTGTCTTTAAATAGAAGGGGAAGACTGCCAACAATCCATCAACAACCTATACTGAAAAACTACTTTTATATAACTATGAAGTTATGGGTATCTTATGTGCAAAAAAAGAATCCTGCATAACTGATGCCAAAAAGTGAATTCTTTTTATAGATAGAGTTGATGTTTTCTTATTTTCATACTCTACCCCCCCCCCAATTGAAGAAAGGTAGTGTAAGGTAATTGGCTTAAAAATTGACCTAACTGTAATATCAACAATATCATGGTTATAGAATTAGTGAAATCTAATGAACATACTTCATGACTCAATAATTTGGGGCCTTAGTGTACAAAACACTAATAGAACTTGAACTGTCTAGTATTGAGGTTACTTGATACTTAATGATGATGTATGGCTCACATTCTATTATGTTCTTCATGGTGGCTACCAAATTTGTCTTCCATCAATACTAGTTGTTTTGTATTCTCAGGTGGTGAGGAATGAATCTTGCATCATTTTATAAAGACTCCCCCATACAAGCTTTCCCCACCCCAAATATTCCAGCAATGAGTAATACAGATAGGAGGGTATCTGTTTGATTTGGTTTAATCTTTCAAATGATTCCCTTGTTCTTTCCTTCTTAGGCACAAAACAGATTTAAAGTTCCTTTGGGGACAAAGTTTTACAGAGTGAAAGCTGTGTCATGGAATAAGAAAGTATAACTTCTGGATGAAATTAGATTTACCTTACAGTGCTCATTCATCACTCCCAAATCAGGAGGCCATCTTTTTATGCAGAAGTCAGTGTGACAGTATACTTCACTGGTGTACTTCATTTGCTTTTTAACTGGCTACATTTTAGGAATAATAAATTCATCAGAACTCTTGGCTGAATTAAAATGGTTTTGATTTTGTGTTTTGGGTTTTTTTTTGTTTGTTCGTTTGTTTTTACCCAGACAATTCCAGAAATGCGGACCAAACTAGTTCATTTTCTCAAAGGGCATACCTTGTGCATTGTGGCCTATGATTAGCCATATTAATTGCCTGTTAAATATACATTAGCTTGAACTTAGATGTTAAATGTTAGTTATTATTACCAGCATTTGTCCTTTTGTGGAATCAGTATCAGAATACTTGCACTCTTTAACACATTCTTTATAAAATGTGTACATTCTTCAAAGCTATTTAAACAGATGTGTTACTGCATGCAGATAATCATAATTTTCAGTTTGCCTCAGATTACTAAAGCAAATTGTTTCATTTATTTTTTTAAATGCCCTTTGATATTAAAAAAAAAAAAAAAAGAACTGTAATTTGCTTGACTGATTTTAAGATCAGACATAAATAATCAGCAGTCTTTAAAAGCACTTTCAATGGATTGGTCATCTGGGTCCTAAAGGGAAGAAGAGTCTGTGCCATTGACTGTTTCCAAGGCAGCACTTGGATCTTCCCTCTGTATTTATGACTCTTTAGAATAATCACATTGGTGAAAT
>CAUYON010145530.1:0-14361 GCA_963573935.1 Arctocebus calabarensis
CAATGACGGCTGCAACCAAAAATTGGCCGGGCATTGTGGCGGGCGCCTGTAGTCCCAGCTATTTGGGAGGCTGAGGTAGGAGACTCACTTGATCCCAGGAATTGGAGGTTGCTGTGAGCTGTAATGCCACAGCACTCTATCCAGGGTGACAGCTTGAGGCTCTGTCTCAAAAAAAAAAAAAAAAAAGATATGATAGAAATAGGAGGAAAAAGTTTACAATAATGAAATAACAATCTAGGAGGTCCAAATCCCTCCTACCAAGAATCTCAGAAAAATAGAACTTCAAAAATAAAAGAGAATGACTATTTAGTATGGGATTTCTCTTTAGGGTGATGAGCATGTTCTGGAATTAGATAGTGGATGTGCAACCTTGTGCAAGTACTAAAAACCACTGAATTATACACTTTAAAATGGTTTAAATGGCTTGATGCCTATAGCTCAAGTGGCTAGGGCGCCAGCCACATACACCAGAGCTGGCAGGTTCGAATCCATCCTGGGCCCACCAAACAATAATGACAACTACACTCCAAAAACTGGCTAGGTGTTGTGGCAGGCACCTGTGGTCCCAGCTACTTGGGAGGCTGAGGCAAGAGAATAGCTTAAGCCCAAGAGTATGAGGTTGCCATGAGCTGTGATGCCATGGCACTCTACCCAGGGCAACAGCTTGAGACTCTATCTCAAAAAAAATAATATAAAATGGTTTAAATGGTGAAGTTTATATTAATTTTATCTCAGTCTTTTTTTTTTTTTTTTTAGTTGCAGTTTCTGGCTGGGGCCAGGTTTGAACATGCCACCTCCAGTATAAAGGGGCTGGTGCCCCACTCCTTGAGCCACAGGCACTACCCTATTTTATCTCAGTTTTTACAAGTTTTCTTTCTTTTTTTTTGAGACAGAAAAAGAGCTGTCACCCTGGATAGAATGCTGTGGCATCACAGCTCACAGCAACCTCCATATCAAGCGAGTCTCTTGCCTCCGCCTCCCAAGTAGCTGGGACTACAGGCGCCCGCCACAATGCCTGGCCATTTTTTGGTTGCAGCCCTCAAATTGTTGTTTGGCGGGCCCAGGCTAGATTCGAACCCACCAGCTCAGGTGTACGTGGCTGGCGCCTTAGCCCGTTGAGCCACAAGCGCTGAGCCTTTTACAAGTTTTCTAAAAATATAAAAAATAAAAGATTTAGATAGATCTTCATACTAAAAGAGCCTTTGGGAATCTTTTTTTTTTTCCTTTTTATATTGTAAAATCTTATGAGGCTTTGTCTAGATATAGACCTTATTTGAGTACTTTATTCTTTGAAGTAATAGTGGAAAAAATGGAAGAAAAAAATGTTGACTTGGGCAAGATTCAAACGACAACAGAAATGTATAGTATTTGAAAGTTATAGTTCAAAGCATTGATGTCATTGAGTTCCGCAGAGTAGTATTGCTTTACAAGTGGTCTCTTGAAGTTCTTTAAGGGGAGAGTTACAAAGGACACATTTAAATAGTGTAGCTCTTGGGGGCTCTAATTCCAAGACTTAGTGATTCAGGCCATGAAGAACATTGCAGAAGGAATCTCCCTAAGAAACTTCTGGCTTGTTGCTTCTGTTGTTGAATTGTGTTTTGTTTTGTTGGCCAAACATGGGGGGTGGAACAGGGATGAAGTTGTTTTCTTGTTGATTTGTGTTGTTTCTGTTTTAGAGACAGGGTCTTAACTCTTTTGCCCAGGCTTGAGGACAGTGCCATGATCATAGCTCACTGCAGCCTCAAACTCCTGGGTTAGAGTGCTCTTCCTGCCTCAGCTTCCTAAATAGATGGACTAACAGACATGTGCCACTGCCCCAAGTAATTTTTTAAAAAATTTTTTGTAGTCTTGGCACTTATATCTCAGTGGTTAGGGCACTGGCCACATGCACCAGGTCTGGTGGGTTCAAACCCAGCCCAGGCCTGCCAAACAGTGACAACAATAAGAAAAAAATAGCCAGGCGTTGTGGTGGGTTCCTGTAGTCCCAGCTACTCGGGAGGCTGAGGCAAGAGAATCACTTAAGCCTAAGAGTTAAGAGTTTGAGGTTGCAGTGCGCTGTGACATCACAGCACTCTACTGAGGGTGACATAGTGAGACTCTGTCTCAAAAAAAATATATATATATATAGTCTATATATATATATAGTAAATGTAAATACTAAATTATTTTTACGCTTTTGCTTTAAGTGGATAAGAAGAGTTGTCTTAAATTTAACCCATAAAAATTACAACTCATGAAAAGTTTTTAGAAATTTCAGCCACAGTACCCATTACATACCTTGAAAGCATTTTTTTCTATCAGGTAATTTGATACTAGCATGGAATGTTAGAGTAAAATATTTGAAAAAGAAGCCCTATTGAAACAACATTCAAAGAGATTAAATGGGAATGGCGAAGATTAAATGGCTACTTTACAATTGGATCAGAAGGTGACCCAAAGCATATTTATGCGGGTTGTTCTGAAAGGTTATTTCTTTGCTTGAATGCTTTGCATATGTCACCCATTCTTGCATTTTGTTTGACTGGGGAGATGGGATGGAAGGATGCTGCTACTGCAATTCACTGAAGACTTCTAACGGTTGTTAAAATGCATTCCCTAAGTTTTAATTCGCTACCAAATGATAAGGTTGTTAAAATGCATTGTCTAAGTTTTCATTTGCTACCAAATGATATCTTAATACTGTAAAATTTATGGAACAATTTGCAGTGATTCTGAGGTGGTGTGACTCGCAGCGTACACATGGCTGAGCGTGGATTACTGTGCACGTAGCTTCAGCATCCTTTCTGTCCACACGCAAGGGAGCACAGCTGACAGCCCTCCATTCAGTTCCCAGCCTCCCTTAAACACAGTCCCTACCTGCCCTCCAAGAAAAAGGAAAAAGGACTAAAAGCATGTTGACGAGTATGACAAAAAGAAACAGCATAACACCAGAAATTAAAATTATAACGTAATCTACTCTAAGAATCTAAAGGGAACCTTCCCTACTAACAACTGACAAAGAGATGGAAGTAAGAATTATGACACAGCAAGACAGGAGTGCTGCTGTCTGAGTTTTGCCCACCTGAAAGTCCCTTGTTTGTTTCGGTGTCCTTGGTTTGGGGGAATTGTGGTCTCTACCAGCCAAACCTAAACCAACATTGTCTCTGGGGCATAAATTTGGAATTTTTGAGACTACTGACTGTAAAAACATGTCACACAGAAAACCTGTAAGGTTGAGTCTTGACAAATATGTGTGGAGGGGACGGGGAGGAACATCAATAGCTGAGGTGCATTTTCAAGCCCACTATGCAGGTCAGAGTTTGAGAGTGGTGGAGGGGAAAGCGTAATTCAGCTTCTGTAATAGCATGTGATGGGATGAAATTGAAGTATTTGTTTAGACAAACCTGCTTTCTAGTTTTATGAAGACCATTCGGACAACAACCAATGGGCAGAGAGCAGGACACAGCACAAGGCAGCCGTCATTAACTGTGACGGACACTGAATACATAGGAATCCTTATTACTGGTTGAATAAAGGGGAACATTATAATAACAAAAGTTTTCAAAATAAACAAGATGATTTATAAAACACTAGAGAAATCCAAAGTTCATCTTGAGGAGTCAGAGAAAAGGTGCAGCTGCGATGTTTGCTGTGAACCGGAGAATAAAATTCAAAAGTATTCTGGTATCATGGTAGGACATAAGACAAGGCTCCAAGGAGAGCAGAGATAAAGGAAAAGCCTAAAACAGGATGAGACAAATAGACAAATAAATGATTACCCCCCCAAACCTCAAGGAAATAGAAAATGCAATAGCAAACCTAAAATTGTTATTAGAAACAGAATGAAAACACAAATTGAACAGTATGGAAAACAATCTGCAGAGTCAAGAGCCTCTAGAGTTTTCTCCCAGAATAGAGATGGAAATGGGGTGGGGAAGGGAAATGTATGAAAAAATGATATTGGAGTTGACAGTGTTGGAGCTTACTTGAGTCTGTGCTTCTAGAAAGCAGTGAAGGTGGCTAATACCCCTCCAGCCTTCTTGTTAGCTCAGTAGGTTGCAAAGAGGCGCCGTTGCCCATAAGACTTGGATACAACTCCCTAGTTTGTCTATGAGAAGGTCAAATCCTCATTCTTTGCCTCATTAGTGATAATTAGTTGAACTATTTATCTCTACTAATCTGGCCAAAACGACTACTAATTTGACTGGACCAAACTTAGTAAGGATTCATCCTCCCTCCAGGTCCTGGGACTCTGACCCACACTTGAGCTTAAGCAGCAACAGAAGGTGGAACAACTTCTCCTTAACGGCCCCCCAAGAGTCAAGTGAGCCCAGAAAAACATTCTCTGATCAGCCTGCCCATATTCCACCTGCTCATCTAAGAGCAACCTGCCTAGCCCTATCTGGCCCCAGCTGCCCCTCTCTGTCAAGAAAATCCTTTCTGGTGACCTTCCTGGTGCCAAGCTCTCCCCTTTACTGTGCTTTCCCTGCCTCACCATCCCCTCCCCTGCAGTGATCTTCACCTTCTGGTACAATAGTCTTTTTGAACAAATTCTCTCCTTCACTAAGTCCAGATTGACTTTTACTTCTTGAACTTAAGGGAGATAGAGGAAAGCTCAACCTAAGAATTTTAGGTGCTCCTAAGGGGAGTGTTAAATCAGAACAGATGTGATATGAACATAAAACAAAATGCTTTCTCATACTAAAAAACAAGCTGGTTTTATAGATCTTTCCCCTACAACTTAATTATGTACCAAATGGGGAAAATAAAAATCATAAACGCACTAGAAGAAAATGTAAATCAACATTTCGCACAGGGTCTCGTCTTCACACCAACTCCCTCCCCCGGCATACAGGTGGACATTCTTTCTGGGCCACCTCAGTCATTCAGTAACTCGACACAGGCCCACTAACCAGTTTCCTGTTTGGAGATAGCTTCTTGTTCTCCTATGTTCCAGAGACTATAGTTTACCTCATGTTAGCCAATTAAGAATAAGAGCTCACAAACTTGTTGTCCTCCAGACCTGGGTCTAGGGGACGAGGGGTTTCCCTGGAGCTCCTACATGGTTAGCCTTAAACCCCAACTTAAGTAACATTTTCTTCATTTTAGTAGTAAACATTACACCCATGAGTGGAGATTTAAAGTACCAATGCTACATACAATGAAAATGCATTGCATGAAAATGTCTGCAAAGCTACTGTGCAGGTGCTAGGAATACACCTTCTATACACGCTTTGATGTGACCTGGCCCTGTAGAAAGGCTCTATAAAGCCAGGCCCACACTAGTCCTGGGGAGCAGCCGTAACTTTCCTTCCTCAGTGCTGGCCTCCTTGCGCACAAGCCAAACATACTCTTTTCTTTGCTGCTCTGTCTGGTGTTCTCCCTTGATTTCCATCCTGGGGGATGACAGATCCCAGGGGTGTTGGTAACAGCTCTAAATACAATGAGACCACTGATTGCACAGGAATATGTGTTCCAGCCCCAGCTACTTCCCTGAGCCCTAGACCCAGATATCCAGCTGCTTGCTTCATTTCTCCACATAATATCTGAAAAACAACTCTAACTTATCGAGCCTAAGCAACTCACTTCATTGCACCACCTCTCTCCTCCACTGCTAGAGCAGGGTCTCTAACTAGGGCATGTAGGCTAATATTCTTCATACTTGTTGGGGCAAAAAATTCCAGGAGTGATTTTCACTTTTATGTCATAACTCAAATTAGATCAATAATTCTGCCATGACTATATTTAAAGCATATCCCTGATAGCCTACTGCTCGTAGCTCCGTCTCTGGGACTGAGTCTCAGCATCCTGTACACCCCTGAGCTGCCTCTGGGGTCTCCGTTCTGAGCTCCCCACTTCTGCACCAGGCCCTCTCCCTGTTTTACTCCACATAACAGACAGTGACCTGAAACTGCACCTCAACTCATAGCACCCCTTCCTCAGAACCCTGCAATGACTTCCCTTCACTTAGAGAACAAAACCTAAAGCTGTTACCGGGATCCCCATTGATCTATCTCCTGTAATGCTGTGGGGGCAAGGGGAAAACTCTTTCCCCTGTAAGTTCACTGAAAGATCAACTCACAATTAAGGCAGATTAATAATAGGAGGAGGTTTATTTACCATGTTTGTAGGATACCCAATATTGCAATGGGATCTCGATATTTTACACTGTTATGGGGGAGGGGAAGATGAGGAATATCGATAATTCTGTTTAGGGCAATAAATTGTTGCTAGGGTGGGTGAATGGCTACTTGGGAGAATGAATGGATGGGGGAAACAGATTGACTTGTGAATTAATTGAAGACAGGGATTACATTTAAAATCATTTTGGCCAGGTCTAATTACATTCTTGATCATCTTTCTGTCAATATACTGAGTAACAGGGAGAGGAAGGGAAATCAATTATTTGTTTGATGGGGTCCTCAGATAGAGGGGAAGTCCTGTAGGGGTGAGGGGAAACTTTCCCTTTCCCTCAAAGATTTGCTGAAAGATCAACTCACAATTAAGGCAAATTAATAAGAGAAAGGTTTACTTACTAATACCCTGCACATGGGGAGAATCACGTAGTGATTACCCAATATCTGAATATTTTTACATGCACCCTTTAGAGGTGAAAGGGAAGGGGAGTCAGGTAATTCTATTTAGGAGTCACAGATTGTGCTGGGAGGATGAATTGATGGGGGAAACAGTTTGACTTAAAAATTCACCTGAAATGCAATCATTTTGTTTCAAGTGATTTGGGGCCAGGCCTGGTTGCATTCTTGATTTTCTTCCCAGAAATACACGGTGTCCCAAAGGTTACATATTCCCTATGTGTTGCGAACCTATAGAATTTTGTAATGAATATTTTATAAATAAAGGTACATTTAGCTACAGATTCCCATTATCCCTCTGGTGATTTATGGGAGAACTTTGGGACCCCCTGTATACTGAGATAACAGGGGGAGTGAGGGAAGTCATTGTACCCCTGGATCTTTTGACTAGGTCATTGTGGTTTATGTAGATAGAGGGAGAGAATCCTTTCTTAATCTCTAAGAGCCTTCAATTAAAAATACTCTTGATACTAAGGAGGAATCATATTTTGAGATGACATTTCCCAAGCTCCTTCATTTCTCCTGTCTGGAACATCTTCAGAAGTTTCACATATTAGAAGCTGAGTTGGCAGCTGTGGAAGGGTGAATGGGATGGGTTGAGGCAATGTCCACTCAGCTTCCAATGTACAATTCTCAAAGAAGAAGCTTAAAATAAAAAGCATTTAAAAGGACCCTGGAGGGGGTATTAAAAGACACAGAGGAATTTATGGATGAAAAATGGAGTTTCTCAGTCTGTGATCTTAGGAAAAGCTCTCTACTTTATGAAGAAACCTGTGTCAGGGGCCCGGGGACTGGCCCTGAAGACCCCCCTTTCAGATCACCTGTAGGGTCTTCCTCCAATTGTCGTAGTGTAGTTTGATGTGGGTCACATGAATCCCGGGGTACCTCATAAAGCCCTTCCTAGCAAGGTGAGGAACTGTCTTCAGCAGGAATCAGGCTCGCAGACAGGTCTCAACAGCCATCCAGAATCACACAGTTCGATGAGCCCTTTTAAACTGTGACTATAGCATGCACAAACAGTTCACCCTGAAATGTTCACAAACTAAGAACATAACTTGTAGCAAATTCTTTAGTTTAACTACTTGGACATTTGTAGTAATTTAATGTATTATAAATATTTTCTAAGTATTTTACAGAGGCCTTCAAAATTTGACTTTCTACTGTTTGTTCATAAAACCTTTCTAGCAGACTCTAGAAAACTTGGTATGCATGCACTTGTATGTATAGAAAATGGCACTGCTCTTCTGAATGTGGGCTGTTCAGTGCAGTGCGGGCGCCCTGCGTGTAAGACAGAGCCCACCCCAGGGCGTGTGTGAGGCCGCCTCTGCCCCTGGGACTTCTCTGATTTAGTCCTAAGAGCAGCCACAACATTGTAACCTCAAGGACACTATGAAGTTTGGAGTGCCTTAATTTTTCCAATAAAACCGTTTAATGGGTGCTTTTGTTAAAAAACAAAACAAAACAAAAAACTTGGTTTTCATCTAAAACTTTGATGTACACATCATCTCGTCGTCAAACAGGATGACAAGGTCTGTTAGCTGGCAGAGGAAATGCTCCCTTCACCAGCCAATGATATGCCCTAAGCATTTTATTTAGCACCTATATGGAGCTAGTAATCTTATTGGATTATTCACTTAAATCCCCGTAGTGCTCAGTCAGTCCAGGAATGGAAAGTTTACAGGTGCCAGTAGGTATAGGGCAGCATGTTTCAGAAGGGGTGAAACCTGTCTAAATTGTGTGTCCTTTTTAAAGCATCACAGATTTTTATAAGGGCCAATAGTCTTCTGGACATCTAAGTCTAGTGTCTTGACTTTTCTCAAAGCACTTTTTATTTCTAGATTTTTACATTCTACTTGCCCCAAAGGTGACATGGGTATGAAATTTTAATAAGCATCCTAGAGCCTTTGCAAATAAGTGGTTCAAAAATGAGTTCCTTGATCTGATTCAACCCATAAAGGAATACCAAAATGAGGAATAATCACGGTTACTGATTTCTCTGTTACTGTTGTAGCATGAGCATGCCTAGTTAGAAAACGTTCTGTCTATTCACTGATCATGTAAACAAAAACCAAAGAGTAAGAAAACCCTAAATCTACAAGTAAATTTATTAAGTCAATTATACTACCAAAAGGAACGAACAGTCTGGGCCTCCAGGGGAGAGTTTCTTCCAGAGACTTGCTGAGATTTACACACAATGCACTGGGAATTGGTCAGAGATATCAAACATCCCAGGGAAGTACCAACCACATACTAACATACATGTATGTATTTTTTCCTAAACTATCCCTGTTTATACATAAATCCCATGTAATGAGAGATAAGTTTAAGTCAAAAAGTTGAAAGAAAAGGGGCCAAAGGGAGTCTATTTGGCCCAATATACATCTATTTGATATTACGTGTCCATTGGCAATAAGAGTGTCAAACAGAAAATAAATGAGATTTCCGCCAACTGCATGGGAGACTCCAAAGGCATTTTTGGAGTCTCTGAATAGTGGCGGCTTTCCCAAGTGAGGTTATAACAAATTTGACTCAAGGCATTTAGGGGTAATCTTTATAGTGCTCTGAGATACTGTGTCCTAGTCTGTGCCCAGTGGAGTCCGGACCTGGAGGCCATTTAGCCGCCATTCAGCAGAGTCTTTAAAAGAATGAGAGAGTCTAGGAAAGCACCCTGTTCACAGAGCCAAAGGTCATTGACTAACCACACAAGCACAAAACAAGAGTGGACCTCTGGGTAGAGACTGCAGAGTCTAAATGAGGAGAGAACTCGAGAGACTGTTGAAGGAGGCTCACGGTGTTTGGGAGGCATTCCTGTCCATTCTCCCTCTGAAGGTGAATGTAAAGAGAACCTGTGAATCAAGGTGTAACAGAATTAAAAAGAAGGCTGAACAGAGGTCAACGACTATGTTCTTGAAAGTCATGTGAACTAGAAAACATTGGTGTTAGTTTTTATCTTGGTAATAAAATGTTTGATTTAAGCATTTATTTCAAGTTAATTAATTAGAGCTCATTTTATATCATTTTGAAGTAAAATACCACATACAAGGGGTATATATAAACACCTTACAAATGGTATTTATAGATACCTAGCTATATAGACATACAGACAGAAGTAGTTCTAATAGTTCCTTTGAGAATTTATTTGCCAGCTCTTAAATATTATTATTTTGATTCAGACTGTCAATCTTTCGGTTTTTTTTTTTGCAGTTTTTGGCCAGGGCTGGGTGTGAACCCACCACCTCCAGCATATGGGGCTGGTGTCCTACTCATTTGAGCCACAGGTGCCAGCCCAGACTGTCAATCTTTTGATTACTTGTTTTATTGTTTTAAGAAAACTATTACATAGGCAACAATTTGCCTTTAGTGAGATATTGCCATTTCTATAAGCATCTGCAGTTTCGAGGCATAATGTTTAGACACCTGTACACAGGCATAGCCAGAAAGTAGAGTACCCAGTTATTGCAGAAATTAAGGATTCTATTTTCACCTTGAATCCTGGGTTTTCTCTCTCCAATCCCTATGACCAACGTAGGCGTGTTTTTCTTACCCAAGCACCTAAGACAAAGGGCTAGAACACTGAAGTGTCTGCAAATTCCTGAAAGCTGGACTTTGCACCCCCTCATATGGCCATTTATTGTTAATTCATGGCTCACCAGTCAGATGTCCGAGGCCTCTAACTGGATCTTAGCTAATTAGTTATCAATCTGGTCCCATCTCTGTCACAATTTCTGAACCTAGATAAGACTAGAAATTTGCTCAGACTCCAACTTAAGCTCCAATTTAAGCTTAAAACACCAATCTGTGTCACTTTGGTATCTCAGAGAGAGCCTGACGGGTGCGATTAGGGAGCCGAGGACAGCGTCCAGCGGGTACCCTGATGGACTCAGTGCGCTGGTGTCTCTGGGAGCTCTATCTTGGAACTTATTATCAATAAAAATTACATTTAACAGAGTTTAATTGAGCAAGGGGAAATTCAGAAATTGGGTAGCCTAACCAGAACAGGGTCAGAGACTTCAAGCCTGGAGAAGGTTCATGGACTGAAAAGAGCAAGTGGCACACAGAGGCTGGAGATGAGGGTAGAACAGCTGGGTGGGCACAACTCAGAGTTCGACTTACTGCAAAACAGTTTCAACAGGGCTGCCTCTTGGGACAAAGCTTCACGATTGGCAAGGGAGGGAGTAGGAAGGAGTGAGGGTGAATGGCACACTCTTTAGTCAGAGTAAAGGGATGACACTTTTGCCTTTGAACTTTGAAACTAAGGTATCCGTTTCGTAACATTTTTTTGAGACAGTATCTCACTTTGTCACCTTGGGAAAAGTGCTGTGACAACACCCTAGCTCACAGCAACCTCAGACTCCTAAATTTAAGCAATCCTCCTGCCTCAACCTCCCAAGTTGCTGGAACTACAGGTGCCTGCCATAGGTACCTGGCTAAGTTTCCTATATATATTTTTTTACTCTTGCTCAGGCTGGTCTTGAACTCCCAAGCTCAAAGAATCCACCTGCCTCAGCCTCCCAGATTGCTAAAATTACAGGCGTGAGCCTATACTTTACCTAAAACCAATAAGCCTTGACCAAGGTTGCAACTTAATCAATGAAGCAAGGGGTGTTTATAAAGAGGTGGATTAGAGTTGTTACAAAATCCAGAAAAGCCACAGAAGCAATTCAAAGAAAGAAAACTCTCACTAGTCACAAAGAAGATGTAATGCGCAATTTTCCCCAGTTATGATTTCTAGGGTCCCAGCTTTTCAGCTGATCATTCAACATAAGTATCTAAAAAGCCATGTATGTCTCCACAAAACACAGACAATCAAAAGCTGTGCACAGAAGGGAAGAGAAGAGAATTAATGACCAGAGAAAATTACACAAATATCAAACCCAGAACAGGCTCATGCCCTGCCCAGAAGTCAACCTGAGGCTGATGAGGAGAAAGCACGGGTCGGGCCTTACCCACTAGGCTGCAAGGTGAATGGACTCTGTCATTGTTCCCACAGGATAATAGATAAAGAATTGTTTTATCTTAAAAAAAAAAAAGAATTGTTTTATCTTTGTTTTATATCAGATATTTGTCGAGAGAATTTTTAAGGCTAGCCACAAAATCATGCGCCTTTCTTTTAATCTTATGTCTCTATTAATTCAAATAGGGCAATTATTTTGAATAATAGATTTCTGAAGTTTTTAAGAAAATTTAGAATCCTCCTAATTTAAACGATACACATTTGGCCATTCATTTCAATGATATATTTATTCCCAAAGTGATTCAATCCAAGATCTCTTCATAGAAACCCAGGTGGTGATTTTCCAGGCGTAGCCTGTGGTGGGCACAGATTCACTGTCTGAAGTAGACAAGGTAATAAAAACGATGGGGCATTTTAAAACCGACTTCCCCTTGGCCTTGACATGTTTGGTACAAGTATGTGCTGCTTGCAATCTTGCCCATCTCGGACTCCCTGTCTTTTGAAAGTCTGGAATGAACACATGCTCTGGAAGGTAGAGACGGAGGAGAGAATTATACAATATCCCAATGAAGTTCAGATTTGTTTTTGTTTTTTTTTTCGAGACAGAACCTCAAGCTGTCGCCCTAGGTAGAGTGCTGTGAAGTCACAGCTCACAGCAACCTCCAACTCCTGAGCTTACGTGACTCTCTTGCCTCAGCCTCCCGAGTAGCTGGGACTGCAGGCGCCTGCCTTAAAGCCCTGCTATGTTTTGGTTATAGTTGTCGTTGTTGTTTGGCAGACCTAAGCTTGATTCGAACCCGACAGCTCTGGTGTATGTGGCTGGCGCTTCAGCCACTTGAGCTACAGGTGCCGAGCCAGAAGTTCAGATAGTTTTATATACATCTTTTTTTTTTGGTGGGGGGCAGGTAATTCTATTTAGGGGCCATAAATGGTTGCTGGGGAGGATGAAGGGAGTGGGGAAACAGGTTGACTTAAAAGTTAACCTAAGTCATAAGTGTTATGTTGCAAATGATTTGGGCCAGGCCTGGTTGCATTCCTGATTTTCTTTCCTAAAATAGAATGAGAACAGAGGGAGAGGGAGGGAAGTCTAGTGTCCCTTCCAATCATGTCAGTCCATTTATACAGATGGAGGGAAGACTCTTCCAAGGGCCTGTGACTCTCCAAGGCCTTTAATTAAAAACATTTTTTATACCAAGGAGTCATATTTTGGGGTGAAATTTCCTATCCTCCTTAGCCTCTTCAAAGGGACTGTTGATCTCTAAGGGCTTTCATTATTCTTCTCCTTATTATTATTGTTTAGAGACAGAGTTTCCCTTTATCGCCCTTGGTAGAGGTGTCACAGCTCACAGCAACCTCCACTTCCTGGGCTTGGACGATTCTCTTGCCTCAGCCTCTCGAGTAACTGGGACCACAGGTGCCCGCCACAACGCCCAGCTATTTTTTTGTTGCAGTTTGGCTGTGGTGGGTTTGAACCAGCAACCCTCGGTATATGGGGCCAGCACCCTATTCACTGAGCCACAGGCACTGCACTCTAAGGGCCTTTAATTCAAAATATTCTTTATACCACCGAGTATTATTTTGAGGTGAAATTTCCTGAGCTCCTCCTCCCCCAAACGGTTTCCCAGTGAACAGTACTTTTCACCCCTGGAGTTCATGTTGTTTATTCCTGCCTCCTGGTCTTTGTATCTGGGGTACCAATACCTCCTAAACTCTACATTCAATAAAATTCTTGGCTTGTGAATTCCTGATGAATCTTTTTTGGACTATTTTATTTTTCACCATTCACATAGTAAAACAGAAAGCATACAAGTAAATTGAATGCTCTAATTTTTAAGAATCCTTAATGCATTGATGACATTAACAGAATATGAGCCAAGTGTTTTTCTTCAGCAAACATGTTCTATACGAAAATAAAAGAGAGAGAAAAAATAGAGTTTTTGAAAAGAAGACGTGGATTAGTCTTCCTACAGAGTAGTAACCAACACTAAACATAAACAAAACAACAAACAAATCAGATTATTTTTTATAAATGAATTGAAATAAAATAAAGTCTTTAAAACAACATTCATTTTGATGATGAAAAACAGATATTTGTTTTCTGGTAACAGGTAGGTAGCCCTCTTATAAAAGGGAACAAATTAGGGGCGGCCCCTGTGGCTCAAAGGAGTCGGGTGCGGGCCCCATATGCCAGAGGTGGTGGGTTCAAACCCAGCCCCAGCCAAAAACTTCAAAAAAAAAAAAAAAGTCAAAAACAATTTCCTGCTATGTACCACCTGGCAAAGTTGAAAATCTCGCTGTTGTCACGTTTAGTGACCGGGGAACACAATATTTTCATTAGTAGAGTGCCTGTGTGATGTATAAGGATCTCAACTCTAAAAGGTGAAAGTTGAAAAATAAAATCCCTGAAGAAATGACTGGAAAAGAAAGAAAGAAACCTCCACGTTGAAAACTTACATGAGCTCTCCTGGAATGTTTTTATATATAATTAAATTATAACATTAAAACTAGCATTTAAGAAAAGAAATCAGGAACTCTTCAGCATTTAATTATGCCCTAAGTGTATTTGGCAATTGTGAAAGCACATTACATCTTTTAAGACACAATAATATGACTATTATTTTATACAAAATCAGGTTTTCTGTAGTAATTATTATTATTTTTTTTTTTTTGTAGAGACAGAGTCTCACTTTATCGCCCTGGGTAGAGTGCCGTGGCGTCACACTGCTCACAGCAACCTCCAGCCCTTGGGTTTAAGCGATTCTCTTGCCTCAGCCTCCCTAGTAGCTGGGACTACAGGCGCCCGCCACAGCGCCCAGCTATTTTTTTGTTTTGCAG
>CAUYON010145531.1:0-17259 GCA_963573935.1 Arctocebus calabarensis
ATTCTCAGAGGACCGTCAGGTTCAGTGTATCCTTTGAATCCTCAGCGCCCTTTGTAGCAGGCCGGGCAGGTATTGTTAGTTTCAGCGCTAGCTAATTGTTAGTTTCAGACACAGGTGCGGTGTCTTGTTCTGTGTTACACTGTAATATTTCGCTAAGCGAGGCTTCCTGTTAAAATTCACTTTGTTTGCGTTTTTGCTTTTTACAGAAGATGGAACTTACAGAAGAGGCTTTTCCTGGATGAGTGAGTGCACGGCAGGTGTGTTTTTATGCGATTGTGTCTTTGTAAGATTTAATTTAGGTTCCTCAGGGAGGGTTTTATAATCCACTATTTTGGTTATGTTTAAATACCTTTTAAAATTAGTGGCAAATAATGCAATTTTTGTTTTTTAGCATGTTTATGGATACCCCTGAAGATGGAAAAAAAAAAAAAAAGAAAACCTGGTTAGGCCTTCAGATCGTTTGGGGGTGGTCTTTCTCAGATGAGCATTACATTTTTAATACATTCAGCTGATGATGTTTGGCCTATTCTATTTTTTACATTTACTTGATGTTGCTCTTAACATATTTCTGGAAAGAAAGAAATAAAATTGGCACCATTTATTATTCTGGCTTCCATTTGTTTTAATTTGTTGCTCTAGTGGAGAACCTGAGTTGAGAAGTTAATGACTGCGCAGTGTGACATGTTTTTAAAAATCTCCTGCATGTTAAATTACATAAGACGATTATTGTCCCATTATTTGTTTAGTACACTTGAAAATAGTTGTATTGGGTGAATATGGTGGTTCACACCTGTAATCCTTGCACTTTGAGTCCAAGGTGAGAATTCTGTTTGAAGCCAGGAATTCTAGACCAGCCTGAGCAAGAGCAAGGCTCTGTCTCTACAAAATATAAAAAAATGACTGGAGAGTGGTGGCACACACATGTCCTGGCTACTTGGGAGGCTGAGGCAGCAGGAGGATCCCTTGAACCCAGGAGCTGTGAGCTATGATGCTACTGCACTCAGCTCAGACAACAGAGCAAGAACCCTATCTCAAAAGCAATTGTGTTAGGCTTTACTTGCATGAAAACTTTTTTTTCTTCTTACTAAATGAACTGGAACAGCATATAAAGATCCTAAAATAGGAATACAGAATCTATGATGATGATAGGAAGATATTATTGTATAAATGGAGAAAAGAACCATAAAACTTAGCCACAAAGAATAGATGCATTTTATCAGAAAACACTTCCATGAAAAAGACAAAATGTGTGATCCTTGAAGATCTCATGTTCCAGAAGTGCATTGTGTTCCCCTGGTGCACTGAGAACTGTGCACCATGAGGCAGGGAAATGAGAACTGTGTCTGCGGGTCAGCTGCTGGGGGTAAGATTTGCCACTTACACATAGGTAATGTAATAGATATACAGTCATGTTTTACAATTTTGTTTTAATTATTTTCTAATAGATACACATTCAAAATGCATAGGTATAAAAGGGTGGATCCAGTGACTAATCTCTCTCCCCTCTCTTACCTGTTCTTTTTCCTGTCTGCAGCCAGTATCCCCAATTTAGTTTTCCTTCTAGAAGTATTTCATACATATTGAATCATTTTATAGCATGTTCTTACATTACATACATTGTTCCTTAGTTAGTGCCTCATCTTTCTCCCCTATTAATACATTTTTAAGGCAATTCCCTATCAGGCCATTAGAATTATTTTTTCATTCATTCCTTTATTTTTGATAGTGGTGTGATATTCCATTGCATGGCTGCTTCATTTATGTAACTTATCTCCTACTGACTGAATTTAGGTTTCTTAACTTTTTTACTTTAAACAATGCTGTAATGAATAATATACTTACTATACCTGGGATGAAAGATCATTTCTGGAAGTAATATTGCTAAGTCAAAGGGTATAAGTATTCTGCCACTTTACACTCCTAGCAGCAGTGTAGGAGAGTGTTCATTTCTCATAGCCTCACAATAGAGTGTTAATAAACTTTTTGATCTTTACCAATCAAAAACATGAGAAAATTTCTCAGTATAGTTTTGATCTTTTAATTAAAAAAATAATCATTAAGTATTCCATGAATTAAAGTCATAAAATATTGTCTTGGCTATAAGAAGTTGCTATTCTAGTGGGGAAGCCAGGAAGCACATAGGTATTTCTAAATAATCATTATATGTACAGTAATGGAAGTATGCATGAAGGACACTGGTTGTGTAGAGAGCAGGACGCCATAGGTTCCTCTTGGAGATATTCTAGAAGACAAATTTGATATGGGCACAACATTGTGGGATCAGACTTAATGTTTTGCAGGTCTGGAAATCTGATTTGGCATTGCATTCATTATAGGCTCTAAAGGATTAGATTACCTAAATTCTTCTAAGCCTGAGGTACTAATTCATAATAGATTTCCACCACCAGTGACAGAAATATTTACATCTGCTATTAACAGCACTGGTGACAGTGCCTTACACAACCTGAGTTAGAGATTTTTGTTGACTACAAATATGTTAATAAAATCTTTTGGAGGTCCAATGTAGTAAAAATAGTGGAGTTTAAGCTATGTAATTGCAAGACCCAGCAAGACTACGTACTGAGCTGTTATATCAGCACTTCTTTGCTCTGGTTGATAGCAGCATGTGGAGATATTTGGAAAGATGCTAGTAATTCAGGGCTGGACAAGGACCCAGTTTCCTAGGCCTAAACAGACTTTTTCTCCAAATTGCACTCTCTGAATATAGGTAAGACAGGAGAAAAGCAGTTTTTCCGGTATTTCATGTAAGCTGGGCCTCTTCTGAAGCGGACCCCCTACCACTTTTGCCCAGAACTGGAAGGACTACATTCATTTCTTAATATACTCATTCATTCACTCATCAACACTGAAAAAGTGTCTTACCATCTGCCAAGTCCTGGCCAAATGTAATTCTCAGGATCTCCCTATTTACAAAACAGTATATAACACTTTAAACAAAAGACCACAAGGACTTCCCCCTTGGGGTCCCTGTGTTCATTCTTTCAATCTCCAAAGACCAAGAACCTACTGCAAAAAGAAATTGTGTCAACACTAGCACCATTCCTTTGCCTAATAGAACCTGAGGACCAATGGAGGAGTTACAAGCCTACCTGCAGGATTTGGGAGTGAGATGTGCTATTTATAATCAAGAGTTTCAGGGATCCCATGTGGACCCCTTCTTGGCTACCATGCGGGAGGCTGTCCTGCACACTACCCCCTCACAATACTGTGGCTTGCTGGTTGCAGTTTTGAATCCTGTGGTGGGACATTTGGTGCAGACCATAGCCCAATTGGTGGCAAACTTAGACAAAACTGGTTGAGACCAAAAAAAAAAAAAAAATGTACATATAGTGGTTGACAATATGGTAGAAATAAAAGACCCCAAGGACCTGGTAAAAGTTACCTGTAAATTTAGTTCCTTCTTTCAGTTCCTCCCTCCCTTCCTAAAAAAAACAGTCACCTGTAAGCAAATGTTGTGGACCTGATACAAGCTGGAATTAATCCTGAAAAGACTGATAAACAGCCACCTGATATTAATCAAGAGTTTCAGGGATCCCATGTGGAAATAGCTGCTAAAAGAAAAATGGTTTCAACCACTTCTGCTAGCACCAAAATCAAAACCAGCCATAAGAACAATGGAGTGGACAGGTACCACTTTAAAACAAAAAAACTCTTAATTTCCAAGCATTCATTTAAAAAGACAGCCTCTCTCACAAATGCCCAACTGAAGTGACTGACATCTGCCCTCCACTGGATTCTTGGTTCTGGTCTACCTAGGTCTATGTGGGTGGCCAAGGTCTCTTGCCAGTCCAGGCCCTGGAGAGCAACCATAGGCCAAATGCAGAAGTTACCACTTATTGGTCCCTGAAGAACCAGGAGAATCTTAGCCATGGTAGATGTGGGAACAGAGTGTAATCTGTGGAAACCACACCAAGTTTAAGGGATACATCACTGCTATTGATGGTTATAGAGGGGGAGTAATGCAGCAGGTTTCCTTGACGTTGGTCCTTGGTCAGCTGTCTCTAAGGAGTATGCAGTGCATATAGCTCCTATCCCCGAATACTTCTTGGGAATGCATATCCTCTTAGGAAAGGTCTTACAGAGTACAGTTGGAACTTTCTACCTATGTGTTAGGGCAATGAAGATCTGAGATGTGCAACCAGTTCTCAGGGGTTGTGTCAAGCAATGGCTCTGTTGCACCCACACCTCCCCACAAGGTAGTAGCTACCAGGTGATATGGACTCCCTGGAGATCATAATGAAGTAACTGCCACCAGAGTTGCATAGGAAAAAGTCAGTATAATCCAGCCTGCCCACAGCCCTTAGAGTTCTTGGTTTATGGCTAGTACATAAGCCTGATGGTACCTGGCATATAATAGTAGATTATAGATAATTAAATAAAGTCACATCTTCCCATTTTGTAGCAGTCCCTGACAGACTCACAATACTGGAATGCATTAATAGCAACTTTGGCAGCTATCACTGTGTGTTAGACGTGGCCGGCACCTTCTTTATTACTGACATAGCCCCTGAAATCCAAAATCAGTTTGCTTTCACATGGGAAGGTAGGCAATGGACCTTCACTGTCCGCTGTCAAAGGAAGGCAGACAATGGGCCTTCACTGTCCTCCCCCAGGGACACCTACATAGTCCAATCTATTGCCATTACTTGATTGCTGAAGACCTAGCTACACGGGTACTACCTAATAAGATAAAACCTGTTTTATTACACTGATTACATTGTATTAACCTCTCCCTCCATCTGAGAGGAATGTGTACCAGACCTTGTCTACAACTTGGAATCTAAAGCATGGGCCATCACCTCCAGCAACGTTCAGGGGCCTGGCTTACCTTTCAAGTTTCTGGGTGTTGTCTGGTTGGGTAAGACTGAAGTCATTTGTCAGGTAATGACAGATAAAATGCAGGGTTTCCCTCAGCCAACCACAGTGAAGCAATTATAGGAATTTGTCAGCCTCTTACGGTATTGGCAAGTGATATGCTAAATATCCCTCATTTAGCATAACATTTATGGCCCCTATACACATAGATTAGGAAAGGAATAGAATGAAACTGAGGAGAAACTCTCAGTGTTTCTTGCAAAACAAGCCATAAAACAGCTATAGGCTCTGGGCATTTATGGTCCTCCTATCTTGTAGAATTGGATGTTTCAGTCACTCAGGTAGGATTCTCTTGGAGTCTAAGGCATACGCTGGGAAAATTCCACACACCCTTTGGGTTTTGGTCCCAACTGTGGACAAGAGTGGAAGGACAGCATAACCTCATAGAAAAACAACTAGCAGCCAGTGACATGGGCTTCCAAGCTGGTGAACCTACCATGGGAGGCTTAGTTCTCAACATAAAACCACCTACCTGATTATCAGCTGGTTGAAGGACTTAACTGCCCCACAGTCAGAGGTGGCTCAGTTGCCCACACTTAAAAAGTGGACTGTTTATTTGCAGCAGCATGTACACAATACTTATAGTACATAATACTTAAGTACTGTCACTTATAGCTCAGTCCTTCCTACATCCCCAGAACAGCTCCCCCCTAGTCCAGTAAGGTCCAGTTCAGGGTCTGTCCATGAAGAGACTTGTTACACAGAGAGCTTCTAGAGAGGGCAGCTACCAGGGTGGAGTTTTCAGACATCCACCGAAACCATTTGGTTGGATGACAGCATACAGAGGGGCAGCCAATGAGCTGAATGAGGGCTGTCTTGATGGTCTTGCTGAAGGAGCCCACACCTGTCCCACTGTACAGGCAGCTGGGCTGTGTATTGAGGTCTAACCCTGTGGATTGAGCAAGAACACATCCAGAATTGGGCAATAAATGCCTGGCCTCTCTGGGATTAGAACATGTGAGAGGACATTTGGCACCTTACCACCAAAACCACATTACAGTGTTCCATGTACACAGCCACCAACTTTGCAGATGCCAGAAAATGGTGAAGCCGACACAATAGCATGGGTCCATTGGCTGGAAGATGTCCCAGCTCAATCTCATTGAGTGGCTGCACAAAAAATTGAAGCATGCTGGGAAACTGTGAAGCCTGGAGTTTGCTCCTATCCCACAGGAGGTTGCTCTCAACCCCTACCAAGAATGATGTCAGGGTATGTAAAAGGAGGACACAGGCCTCTCACTGGTTGGCAGGTAGACTACATAGGTCCTCTCCCACTATCTGAAGGCTGTCCTACTATCTACGCATGTTAGGTTACTATGCTCTAACATGTGTAGATATGGCTAGGGGCACCTGCAATCATTCTGTAGCAAAAGGGCCAGGCACTGGACCATCAGAGGGGTGCAGAAGCTCTGGAGTAGGAGTGGCATGCCCACAGACATTGAGAGTGATGAAGGGACACACACTTACAGTGACCCATGTTCAGGAATGGGCTGACAATCTTCATGTCACCTAGTACTTCCATCTTCTATGCAACTCGCAAGTGGCCATCTTAAAAAATTAACTGATAGTGTCATCTTAAAAATTAACAGAACAGTCCTCACCTCAGGGATGGATGTATAGACTGAGATGTATAAACCTGAGACTTTAAGGGCCCTCAGCAAGCAACCAGAAGCCAACAGGCCTGCTGGCCGATCTATGCTCCAACAGACATGGTATCACCCTGTGGTTGCAAATTCACTCTGTAGACGCCACACTCAAACCTGCTTGGAGAAGAGAAAATAACCTCCTCTGCTTGTACCCCAAGACCTACTCCAAGGACCCAGTGCTTTTACCTGCCCCTGGAGGTCTAGATAGGTCCTCACTGGTGTAGCTTGTTTGCCCCTTGGGGGAAAGAAATAGACATAGATGGGTGGCCAGCCATACTTGGGAGCTGGCCACAGGCAATGTGAGCTTATAATACAGGAGACCCCATCAATAGGGGAACCTATTTCATATCCCTTTGACAAGTCAAACCACCCTGGTGCACCTTAGCCATTTAGACAAACAGCAACCAACAGGACGGAAGTTATGCTACTCAGGGAAGAGTCCTAAGCTAGGCATCCTGCCAACTCAGTACCGGGCCGCTGCATGCATCTTACTAGACAAGAGATTTGCCCCTTCTGGTTTCTCATAACTTATCTTTTGCTCCATAGTTAGTGCTTTTCCAGCAGCTATCTGGATTAGGCCCAACACATTGCCCTGCAGTTAAACCACAGTTCCTGTGATTTCATGGAAAATACACCCCATTAATAGGATTCTGTGGACCGACGAATCTCAATGGAGCAGTACATGTTATATCTCTGAGTGGCACACATGGAATGCTATGAAGCAATATATGGTTGAGGAGCAAGCTAGAATTAATACAGATGCGGCTTGCCTCCTGCACTCCCCCCTGGGGTACTCCACATGGGGTGGTGTTCGTTGGCTAACAGCTGAGTAAGTAGAGGGAGGTTCTGGGGACCTTTATTAAAAAATTAAATAATACTGTAATCACACTGTTCAAATAGGGAGCTTACCTCCCTCCCTATGTGCTGTTAGTCAATATGGTCTTTTCAATGCCTCCAGCAACTCGGCAACAGTCTATTTAATTTCACAAGAGGCCGTTGGGTTTATGGCACACATGGCTGGCCATATTTACTGGCCCAGTGATTGGGCCGTTGATCAGGAGCTGGAAGTACATCTCTGCATCAGGGTGCACCACCCTGCCCTGCGTGATAATTGGCCTACAGTGCAGGTTTGCTATCAAAGAACATAGAGAGAATGGCATGATGGTGGTGTTCCTTCTCTATATTCTCCCCTAGTGCCAGCACCATCTCTACAGAGTCAGGTGCAAGCTCCTGTCTCCTGCATAGTGGCAAGTCTCAAGGAAACTAAATTAGCTGTGACCCTCTTAACACAAGAAACAAGTCAAATCAGGAAAGTGGCACTACAATATAGAGTGGCCCTGGACAGCTTGCTTGCTGCCGAGGGTGAAACATGTGCTATGCTGAGCACTGTACTTAAATTCCTGGCAACAAATATGATGTTATTCAAGCTCTTAATTGGGTTGCAGCCCACATTAAAGCCCTGTCTGTCTGTCCTCACCATAGACTGGCTATCTTCTTGGTTTGCTAATCTGCCTATGCCTTGGGGCAGGAGACATGTTGGCATTATAGGCTTTCTTATTCTGCTTTACTGCCTTGGTTGTGGGATTTAGAGACAATGCTGGCCTCTGGCATCTCCAGAATATGCATAGAAGATATAATGGGCAGATTGGGTGGGACCATGGATTGAGCCTGTGATCTGATGTGAAATAGCGGGGAAATCAGAGGTCCTGGCCCTAATCCTGCTCAAAGAGACCAAGAGAGTTTAAACAAAGAAAGCCACAGTGGACTGCCCCCCCCTCCCAGAGCTGACTGAGAGCATGCTGACCTTCATGCAAGACTGCCCTGCCATACCTGGTGACACACACCACATCCGCAAGTTATTGTTTCCTTGTTGGTGCTTGCCTATATAAAATTACTTGCTCTTTCTAGGAGCAGGGAAGAGAATCAGCGGGTTGGCCACCTCCAGTGCCTTGCAGATTAAGTCTCCAAATAAACTTATGCCTTTTTTTCTGGTTCTCTGGCATCATTCTTTGGTATTGATTCTCATTCTGTGGATGCTTTAAGAGTCAGCGATCCGAGGCTGAGGAGAAGTTCGACGATGGGGGAACCAGCCAGCTCTTGTGGCAGCATCTCTTGAATCAGTTTATTTTCTTTGTGCTTTTCCAGTTTGCAAGTTTTCCACAGATGGCTCTTTCTCTTCATCAGAAGGTGTGTACTAAATCTTTTGGTCAGAGCAGCTTTCCCCTTCACCTGCGATTAGTATGTTTAAGGCTGATAAGGGCACTCCCCAGTGATTTCAACACAGGCAGAAGTTCTGAGCCTAATTTTTGTCCTGGTCAGAGCTATTGTGGTTTCTTTTTTTCTCTCTTTCTCTCTTTCTGTCTGTCTGTCTCTCTCTCTCTCTCTCTCTTCCCTTCCCTTCCTTTCCCTTCTTCCCTTCCCTTCCTTGCCTTGCCTTTCTTTCTTTTTTTGAGATAGAGCCTCAAGCTGTCACCCTGGAGAGAGTGCTGTGGCATCACAGCTCACAGCAACCTCCAATTCCTGGGCTCAAGTGAGTCTCTTGCCTCCGCCTCCCAAGTAGCTGGGACTATAGGCGCCCACCACAACGCCCGGCCATTTTTTGGATGCAGCCGTCATTGTTGTTTGGCAGGCCCGGGCTGACCTGCCAGCTCAAGTGTACGTGGCTGGAGCCTTAGCCCGTTGAGCCACAGGCGCCCGAGCCAGCTATTGTGGTTTCTTAACATGCCATTGTAAGAACTGAATTCGGTCATTCACATCCCATATTCCCAGTGCAGCCACCAGGGGATACAAGATGAAAAGCCACTGTAATACCCCAAGGAGCACCTGATTGAGAGGGTAAGGTATATATGTAGGTATGTGTGTGTGTGTATTACACATGTGTGTATAATATATGTATTGCACATATATATATATGCAATCTGATTATAATTTAATGACTGTCACAGTGGAAGAATGTTTCCCTGCAATAGGAATGAAAGAGAATGGTCCCTATCAAAGACACCAGGAATGGCTCTATCAAAGAGATCTTTAAGCTAACACTTGAAGGATGAATAGAAATTTGCTAAGAGGGCGGCTCCTGTGGCTCAGCGAGTAGGGCGCCGGCCCCATATACCGAAGGTGGCGGGTTCAAGCCCAGCCTCGGCCGAACTGCAAAACAAAAAAATAGCCGGGCACTGTGGCGGGCGCCTGTAGTCCTAGCTACTCAGGAGGCTGAGGCAAGAGAATCGCTTAAGCCCAGGAGCTGGCGGTTGCTGTGAGCAGTGTGACGCCACGGCACTGTACCCAGGGCGATAAAGTGAGACTCTGTCTCTACAAAAAAAAAAAAAAGAAATTTGCTAAGAGAAAAAGATAGGAACATGTTTCTCTAGCAATAAGATCATCATTTGGAAGGGGAAATAGGTGTGTGAGAACTGGAAGGGAAAAATGCAAAAGGGGAAGTTTGATGAGATCAGGAAGGCAGGAGGCAAGGACAGGCATGGCGAACGCTAGGCCTAGTGCCTATTCTTTTTTTTTTTTTTTTAAATACATGTATTTTATCATTCTTCATTACATTATTCCCCCCCCTCCACCCCCCAGTGGTAAGACAGAATTTATTTACAGAAAAGAATACAGAAAACACTAAAGCTCCTGGTAGAGGAGAGAATTCTAGTGGGGAGTGAGAAGCTCTTTCCGTTTCTCTCCTGGTCTTTCCTCATCTCCTTTAGGCCTTTAGTCTCAGGGTATATATAGGTGTATGGGTTCCTTGGCCAGGAAACTAATGAATACAGTCCCTTCCGCCAGGGGCAAGGTGAATGAATGTATCAATGAATGGACACAGTCCATTCATGGAATTGAGGCCTAGGAAATTCACAAGAAATTGACCTAGGCGTAGGAAATGGGGGTTCCACATTTAGTCCTAAGTGTAAAGTGAAGGAGACACCGAGGCACAGGTGTCTCCTCGGCAGTTGTCCAGCCTTTTTGGCTATTGGAGCCTCTGGTGGGGGTTAGGGGGTCCCCCTCCTTGCCTGTCATCCAGCCCCTGGCTCTTCAGCTGGCTGCAGCAGCACCGACACCGCCAAGGAGGAGGCGGCAGGTCTGCCAGCCCCGCTGAGCTGGCTGGGGCGCCAAATGTCCTGCATCAGTTCTCCCTCTCTGAGTAGAAACTCCAACTGTGTTAGGGAAAAAGGGCGAAGACTCGATTTAACTGCTTCCTGCTGAATCCTGGTGCCTGTTCTAAGGAATTTACATTTTTTTTTATAGATAATGAGGAAGGGGTCGGCGTCATCATGTAAAGTTGGAAAAATTACACTGGCCGCAGTGTAGGAAGATGGTGGTGGAGAGATGGATGGGGGTGCAACTGGAGGGAGGGAGTTCCTGCAGTGGGGTGGGGGAAACATGCCAAAGGCCTAAACCAGTCCAGAGAGGGGAGGCAGAGACCAGGTGTCCGGGGACAGTGAGTAGGACTAGGTGACTGGCAGCTGACACAGGTGTAACAGACCAGGTCCCTCATTGGTTTCTGCTTTAGTAACAAAAGGACAGTGAATCCCAAAAGGGGAAGACAAGTGGCAGAGTAAGTTTGTGGGAAGAGTTGATTTTCACCATAAGGTTCTGGACACATTGAATGGAAAGAAAATAAATGTTGTTATATCTATAACATCTGTATAATATAAATTATTTTAGGGAAAATTTTATAAAAATTAATAAAATCTTTCTAACTACCATCCCCACCACCATCACAACCATTGGTTTCTGTTATAAACTACAGGAAACCAGGAAACACATTTTATGATAACCAGTTCTTGATAATTTCAAATTTTAAAGAATATCCTCTTGGAAAATAGAGTATACCCCATGTTTTGATGAGTTTTTAAAAATTATCCCATATTAAACTTGATTTTCATGCACATGGGATGAATTTCATTATTTCTAAAACATTGAAAATATATGATATGTATTTGGAGAGCAAGATAAAGCATATATATAATATTAAAATAATTTTGTGGCTTTGCAAGTATATCTTGAATTAAGACTAAGTAGTTACTAAGTACCAAATTTAGATGTTTACTTTCTAAAAGCAGAAACTTGGGTTTCTCCTCTCCCTATACTCATCTCTTTGAGTAGCTATGTACACATCTGTGTTTAAACATCTTTTACAGATAGGAGGAAAGGACTGATTAAAGGCAGAGAACATTTGATGTGGGTTCTCCTGCAATTCATTTCTGGAAGTAGTCAGAAAAATGCACTAGCTGATTTTCTCCCTGTCATGAAGCTCTTTGACATGCTGGACCCAGAAAAAGATGTTTTACTGAATAGTTAACAACATGATGAATAAATTATGAGTATGTCTAATTTATATTTGAGGAATTAGCTTTTGTGAAAAGAACACTGTATTGGGGTGAGCTCTTTTCCAACCAGGGAAGGGCATGCAGTCACTTTTAACATTAGCTACCCATGTGTAAACCGAAGGAATTGAACTAGATTAGTTTATGCTAAATCACAATTGAATGTCAAATATAGCCAGCTCTTTCTTTACATTCTAAACAGGTGTACAATTTTAAAAATCTCTAAAGCTGTTTTAATCTACACACATCGAATGACCAAATAACAGTGTTTGTTAATATCTATTTTTCTGTTTGCCAGTTGAGTCTCAGTCTATTCCCCTAAATATCATATTATACAAGAACGTTGAGTAAAATGCGATGTATCTTCAAGATTGCCATTTTCAATAAACAGTTTATTATGGAAAAATTTAAACAAACACAAAAAGTAAATAGAACAGTAACCCACTGTGTACCCCTCAAGACATATTCTTATTTCATCTTTCCTCCCTTTATGTCAATTCTGAAAAATGTAAAAAAAAAATTCAGACAATCATGTCATTTGACACATCAATATTCAATATGTTTATTGTTGGTCACTTAGATTGAGTATTCCTTAAAATTTTGTGTTTTTGTTTGTTTTTTGAGAGAGGGTCTTACTCTGTCACCCAGGCTATAGGGCAGTGGCCTAATCACAGCTCACTGTAACTTCAAACTCCAGGGCTCAAGTGACCCTCTCCTCACTCACTTGAGACTTGAGTATCTGTGAACAGAGGTGCCCACCACCATGCCTGGCTTTTTTTTTTTTTTAGAGATGAGGGCTCCCTGTATTGTTCCTGGTTGGTCTCTAACTCCTGGCCTCAAGCGATCCTCCCTTCTTCTCCTTCCAAAGTGCTGGAATTATGGGCATGAACCACGATAGCCAACCTCTGTAACATGTTCTTGAAAAGTATTCTGAGACTTTTAGAAATTTTGGTGCGGCACACATGGCATAGTGGTTACGGCGCCAGCCACATACACCAAGGCTGGTGGGTTTGAACCCAGCTCGGGCTGGCTAAACAACAATGACAACTACAACCAAAAAACAGCTGAGCCTTGTGGTGGGCACCTAGTAGTCCCAGCTACTTGGGAGGCTGAGGCAAGAGAATCACTTGAGTCCAAGAGTTGGAGGCTGCTATGAGCTCTGACTCTATGGCACTATACCAAGGGCGACATAGACTCTGTCTCAAAAAAAAAAAAAAAAAAAGCGAAAAAAAGAAAAGTATTCTGAGACTTTTAAAAATTCTGTGTTTTCAGTATATTTATCACAGTTAGTAAGATTTCATAATGATGTGTTTTAAATTTTTTTAAATAAAAATTTAGAACTAGTTTTTGTTTGAGAATGCTCTGTGGTAGTGAGAAAAGTTTGATGAAACAACTGTGAATTTCTGTTACTTTCTTGGCCAGTAAAAACGTGCTGAGTAAAAATGTCTTATAATAGTTTTAAATTTGTGTGGCTACTAGACCTTCTGATTTGTATTACTGAATAGTCAAAGAACCATTAGGGCTAAATCAAGATAGAATAAAAAGAGATATGCCAAAAAATGGATTATAAAAATACATATTATTATTTAATTTTTCTTTTTCTTAGAATATGCAAATTATTATTTTTCAGTGTATCCCAGGTCCTGATATTAACAAACCCCAGTCAAATCACACCTTTGCAATGACTTGTATTTGGACTCATCTCAATAGAAAAGATCAAAATGACAGCTCCAGGTTATAAATTCAATACCCCATTCCCTAAAGCTTCACCATGACTAAGTCATTAGTTGCTTAACATTTAATTTTCTTAAAAAAAAAAACATTTAATTTTCTTTTTTAATAAATAGTGGGTTGAGACAAATACTAGTTTCAGTATTTGTGTGAAGTTTGGAAATCTCCCCTCACCTACTGGAGGTAGGATAGGGATGGATATTCAATGTGTATGCTATAGCAAGAGAATCAGACTAGTACCTGTATCAGGAAACTTCTAGAAGGTTAATCCTGTTTATACACACATATGTGTAGATGTTTTTTAATTTTCAAAATTAATCTTTGTTTTTATATATTGTACTTTAAAGTTACTAATTTAATGGAAGTGTATCAATTTTATTAATGTGAAAATGTTTCAAAATTTCTCAAGTACATGGGATTTGAACATAATATGACTGAGATCTTTCACTCCCAGGGCTTTGGGACCGATGGCACTGATCTGCCTGACATGTTCCCTTATGTCTCTTCCAAAGCTGAGATGACTCAAGGAAGACGCCGTTCGCTAGTACTGTGCTCCAGTCCAGAGTGCTAGGAGTAGCTAAACTGCCCATCTAGAACTTCTGGAAAGGACTGCCAAATCTCTAGGGTAGTCAGACTTGATATTTCATTTGGCTTTCACTCTCCAAGACATTGCTTAACCATGTTTCCATAGTCCATGGTGACTAACCCTTGGCAGGCTCTGATTGTGTCACAGGTGTGGTTAGGTAAGTTGAAGACCTGTTCCAATTCATAAAATGAAATAAAATAGAAATGCGTGAAGAATAACTTAGAATAAAGTCCCTGGTCCCCGACATGTACTGGGCATTGTTGTTTACTCACCAAAAGCCACTTCACCCCAAACAAGTAATCTAAACTAACATGACAATCCCATTCTCCTGCAAGTAAAGGTTCAACAGTGGCTGGGCCCAACACAATTTTAGCCAATGAAAAGCAAGGAGAAATTTGCCAAAATAATCTGAAACTTTTAGAGTAATAGAGGAAACCATGGGAAGGCAGCTCTGTTTTCTGCTTTGCCCACTGGGTATGATGGTTCATATTACTACTACAGGTCTTTGTCTTAATATGAGACTAATCTACCTTGAGATGAAACTGACACTGTGGATGAACAAGGGGAGACATCAGTGACATCAGTGACCTATAAAATTAGCCAACACTGCAATCTATTGTTATTGTGTAAACAAATAAATATCTTATTTCTTAAGCAAACTTCAGTTGTTTTCTTTTACTCACAACCAAAGGTATCCTAATGAATGCATCATGTGTGTTGTATAAAATAAATCATCTTTATATGCTCTTAAGTCTAAAAATAAAAGTTATAGCTAAATTTCTTTGGACTAATTTCATTATTCATAAAAGCCTGTGATGATTTGCCTAAGCGATAGTTGGCTTTCATTTGACTTCAGATGATAATTCATACATCATGAATTCGATTGATTTTAAGAGAGAAACCTCCATAAAATTTCTTAATCACCACATAATGACAAGCAGCGAAAGAGAAAGACCATGCTTCCAAATACATAATACATAATGCATAATAAAGAGAAATACCATGCTTCCAAATGACATACATAATAAAGGCTTGAGAGTAGAAAAAGGTCAAAGAAAATGAATATTGTATAATCAGTTCAGGACCCTACCAGTCCTCATTATCCCTGCCACTATGATCTTTAGAGTCTATTCATTTGGCACATGTCACCTGTGGCCTTATACATTTTAATAATCAGCATCATAATCATGAAATAACATGTGTTGTATGAAATAGGCATAATACATATCTTGTTTCATTCTTACAATATCCTCTGTCCCAGGTATAAGAATATAACAAATGAGGAAACCAAGGTTCAAAAAAATGTTCTGATGTTACCTCCTTGCCAGAATCAGTAAGTGGATGTATCTTTAGTAGCAAATCCTAGTTACTCAGACATAGACCTAAACAACTCAGCACACAAAGGGGCATCAATACTTATTGAGTGAATAAGTCAGACCTCTTCAGTTGGTACATTAGAGTTCATAGTGCATAGCCGCAAATTTAAATCTCTGGCCAGTCACTGCATTAATCTCATCCTTAGATGGCAATTGTTAGGTCCTTTGAATAAGAAAAGAATAATTGAATATTTTTCCCCAATAATCTCTTTTTTTTATACACTGACACTGACTTTATGCATAGCAACCCTACACCATGTCACCATGACAACACTGTCTTTACTCTCATTCAGGCCACTGGGGGCGTGGCATGCATTATACATAGAATATTCAGTTTCATTCCATTTGATTTTGCCTTAACTTGTAATAAAATCAGAGATAATAAGCAACATGTTAAATTTTTGCTTTAACACCCAAAACATGGTGCTTTCATGAGGCTTTTATGTAATAGCTGACACAGTCATATGAGACCTGTCATGACAACTTAGCTTTTAAAAACTATTTTGTTCCCTTAATGAAAATAGCAAAAAATACACTATTGGGTAAATACAAAATTGTTAATGGGTAAACCTCCAATGTCCTGGTCACTTGGAAGCAACCTGGATGAACACCCAGAAGCCTGGGATTTCTCTAGCGAGCACCCCAGTGTTCAAATTTATGAAGGAGGTGGGGAGCAGGTTGCTCTGTGAGATTCTTATCCTCCAGGGGAGAACAAGACAAGATTCTTAACTTCAGGGCGCTGACTGCCTGCCTAGTCCAGCACCATTGATATTTTGGGCCTGATTATTCTTTTTTTTTTTTTTTTACATATACATGTGTTTATTTGGTTTCCACTTTTAGCCTTCACAAAATTAAAAAGGCTTAAAATTTAATAACAATAACTATGTTTAAGATAAGGACTAGAAAGAAAAACCTTGTAAAGAATGAATGAAGATAAATACATTCAGAAAAGAAATCAAACGATTGTTGCAACGAAATGTTGAGCAAAAATAATAATAATGCAAAAAAAGTAACATTCACATTGTCAAATAAGAGGATGTCTATTATAGAATGCTTTGACTCTGAGGTTCAGGATGGAGTCATCATACTGAAGAAGTTAACTTCTTATTTTTTTCCCTAAGTCTCAAAAAATAGACAACTAATATTTATAAATAAAAATAAAAGATAATTTCAAAAACCAGATCATACCAAATCTTATAGACACTAGAAAAAGAAGAAATACTTCAAAATCATTCTGCTTCATCTAGATACACCTGATATTAAAATTGGAAAAAATATATTATTATAAAGGGAAATTACAAACATATTTCACTTATAAATGAGGATGCAATATCCTAAACGACATATGAACAACTTGAATTAAAACTTAATGTTTAAGTAATATACATTGGTCAAAATTAATTCCAATTTATGTGTGAATTAGTCACTGATTCTTCATCGTATGTCTGCTGTTCAGCAGCTTCCCTGGCCTCTGCCCACTGGAGGTCAGGAGCAGATCCCCTCCTCCACCCAGGATGTTCGAGGATGTCTCCAGACATCACCTCATGTCCCCTGTGGGGCAGAAGCTCCCCCAGTTGAGAGCCACTGGCTGAGACGTTTCCCTTTGTGGCTCCTGCTATTGGCAGAGGCTCGGCTTTCCGCTCCTCAGGAGAACTCACTACACAGTGTCAGCCCAGTGGGAAGGACTTTTGTCCTCCTTCAGA
>CAUYON010145532.1:0-18312 GCA_963573935.1 Arctocebus calabarensis
CCTCCCAAGTATCTGGGACTAGGGCGGCGCCTGTGGCTCAGTGAGTAGGGCGCCAACCCCATATACCAAGGGCTGCGGGTTCAAACCCGGCCCCGCCGAACTGCATCAAAAATTAGCCGGGCGCTGTGGCGGGAGCTTGTAGTCCCAGCTACTTGGGAGGCTGAGGCAAGAGAATCGCTTGAGCCCAAGAGCTGGAGGTTGCTGTGAGCTGTGACTCCACGGCACTCCACTGAGTGCAATAGAGTGAGACTCTGTCTCCACACACACACACAAAAAAAACCCAAAACCCCCCAAAAAACCCTACCCAAGTAGCTGGGACTACAGGTGCCTGCCACAACACCCGGCCGTTTTTTGGTTGCAGCCATCATTTTTGTTTGGCAGGCTGGGCTGGATTGGAACCCGCCAGCTCAGGTGTACGTGGCTGGCGCTTTAGCCCGCTGAGCCACAGGCACTGAGCCTAGCATAATGTTTTCAAGGTTCATTCGTATTGTAGCCTGTATCAATACTTCTTTCCATTTTATGGCTGAATAATATTCCATCGTGTGGACAGACCATAATTTATCCATTCTGTATTAATGGATATTTGGGCTCTTTCCGCCTTTTGGGCTCTATGAATAATGCTGCTACAAACATTCATATCCAGGTCTTCAAGTACCTATTTTCAATTATTTTGGGTATATACCTAGGAGTGGAATTGCTAGGTCATGTGGTAACTCCCATGTTTAACCTTTGGAGGACCTGCCAGACTGCTTTCCATGGAGACTGGACCATTTTACATTCCCACCAGCAGTGTGAGGGTTGCAATTTCTTCATATACTTGCTGGCATTTGGGCACTGAGTTTTTTTTAATTTTTATTATTTTTTTATTTTTACATACCCATGTGTTTATTAGGTTTCCACTTTTTGCCTTCACGGACTTAAAAAAGCTTAAAATTTAATAACTAACAATGTTTAAGATAAGGACTAGACACAAAAACCTTGTAAAGAATGAATGAAGAGGCTCAGCGCCTGTGGTTCAACGGGCTAAGGCACTAGCCACGTATACCTGAGCTGGTGGGTTCGAATCCAGCCCGGGCTCGCCAAACAACAATGATGGCTGCAACCAAAAAATGGCCAGGCATTGTAGTGGGCACCTGTAGTCCCAGCTACTTGGGAGGCACAGGCAGGAGACTTGCTTGAGCCCAGGAATTGGAGGTTGATGTAAGCTGTGATGCCACAGCACTCTATCCAGGGTGACAGCTTGAAGCTCGGTCACAAAAAAAAAAAAAAAAAAAATGAATGAAGATAAATACATTCAGAAAAGAAAACATGATTACTGCATCAAAATATTAAGCAATATTAATAATAATAATGCAAAGAAAGTAATGTTCACATTGTCAAATAAGAGTATTTCTTTTTTTTTTTTTTTTTAGGGAAACTTTCTTTTTCTTCAATTTGAAAGTAGTCACTAAGAGTATGTCTATTATGAATGCTTTGACTCTGAGGCTCAGTATGAAGTCATCAGTTAACTTCTTATTTTTTTTACTAAAGTCTCAAAAAATGACAACTAATATTATATAAATAAAAGTAAAAGGTAGTTTCAAAAGAAAAAGATCATGGCAAATCGTGTAGACCATAGAAAAAGAAGAAATATTTTAAAATCATTCTACTTGATCTGGATACACCTGATATTGAAATTGGAGTATATTGTTATATACAAACATACTTCACTTATAAATAAGGATGCAATATCCTAAACAACATAATTGACAAGTTGAATTAAAAATTAATGTTTAAGTAATGTACTTTGGTCAAAATTGAATCTAATTTATGTGAGAATTAGGACGGCCCCTGTGACTCAACGGAGTAGGGCGCTGGCCCCATATGCTGGAGGTGGCAGGTTCAAACCCAGCCCTGGGCAAAAACTGCAAAACAAAATAAAAAAACAATTTATGTGAGAATTAGTCACTATTTTCTTTCCTTTTTTTTTTTTTGTTTTCTTTCCCTCACCCCCTCTCTCCTTCTCTCTCTGTCTGCTCTCTCCTTCCCCCATGCCTGTGTCATTGTCATTTATTGTCCTCATATCAAAGTTGAATACATAGGATTCATGCTTCTCCATTCCTGTGATGTTCCACTAAGAATAATGTGTTCCACCTCCATCCAAGTTAGTACAAACACTGCAAAATCTCCGTTTTTTGATGGCTGAGTAATATTCCATGGTATACATATACCATAGCTTACCAATCCATTCCTGGGTTGAAGGACATTTAGGCTGTTTCCACATTTTAGCAATTGTACATTGGGCTGTGATAAACAGCCTAGTACAAGTGTCTTTATAATAAAAGTTGTTTTTTCTTCTGGATAGATGCCCAGTAATGGGATTGCAGGATCAAATAGGAGGTCTAGGTTGAGTTCTTTGAGGTTTCCTTCCTTCCAAAAAGTCTGTATTAGTTTGCAGTCCCACCAGCAGTATAGAGTGTTCCTTTCTTCCCACATCAACTCCAGCATCTGCAATTTTGAGATTTTGTGATAAAGGCCATTCTCACTCGATATCTAAGGGTGTTTTTAATTTGCATTTTTCTAATAATTAGGGATGATGAGCATTTTTTCAAGTGTTTACTGGCCATTCGTCTGTCGTCTTTAGAGAAGATTCTGTTCATCTCTCTTCCCCATTGATGTATGAGACTGCTGGGTTTTTTCTTATAGATTAATTGAAGTTCTGTATAGATCCTGGTTATTAAACTTTTGTCTGATTCAAAATGTGCAAATATCCTTTCCCATTGGGTAGGTTGTCTATTTGCTTTGGTTGTTGTTTCCTTGGCTGTATGGCAGCTTTTCAGTTTAATTAAGTCCCATTGTTTATTGTTGCAGTTGTTGCTATTGCCATGGCAGTCTTCCTCATAAAGTCTTTCCCCAGGCCAATATCTTCCAGTGTTCTTCCAATTCTTTCTTTGAGGATTTTTATCATTTCATGCCTTAAATTTAAGTCCTTTATCTATCTTGAATCAATTTTTGTGAGTGGAGAAAGGTGAGCATCCAGTTTCAGTCTTTTACATGTGGATATCCAATTCTGCCAGCACCATTTATTGAATAGGGAGTCTTTCCCCCAGTGAACGCTCTTGTTTGGTTTATTGAAGATTAGATAGCTGTAAGTTATTGGTTTCATTTCCAGGTTTTTTATACGATTCCAAGTATCTATGTCTCTATTTTCGTGCCAGTACCATGCTGTCTTGACCACTATAGGCCTTGACGACTATTACTATAGGTCTGGTAATACAGCCTAAAATCTGATATGGTTATACCCCTGGCTTTGTTATTATTACTAAGAACTGCCTTAGCTATACAGGGTTTTTTCTGGTTCCATACAAAGTGCAGAATCATTTTTTCCAAGTCTTGAAAGTAGGATGTTGGTATTTTAATAGGGATGGCATTGAATTGGTAAATTGCTCTGAAAGTATAGACATTTTAACAATGTTGATTCTTCCCAGCCATGAGCATGGTATGTTTTTCCATTTGTTAAAGTCCTCTGCTATTTCCTTTCTTAGGATTTCATAATTTTCTTTAAAGAGGTCTTTCACTTCTTTTGTTAGGTATATTCCTAAGTATTTCATTTTATTTGGGGCTATGTTGAAGGGAGTTGTGTCCTTAATTAACCTCTCATTTTGACTGTTGTTGGCATATACTGACTTGGGGACCCTGATTTTATATCCTGAGACATTACTGTTCCTTCCTTCCTCCCTCCTTCCCTCCTTCCCTCCCTCCCTCCCTCCCTCCCTCCCTCCCTCCCTTCCTTCCTTCCTTCCTTCCTTCCTTCGTCTCACTTTATCGCCCTCAGTAGAGTGCTGTGGCATCACAGCTCACAGCAACCTCCAGCTCCTGGGCTTAGGCAATTCTCTTGTATCAGCCTCCCGAGTAGCTGGGACCACAGGTACTCGCCACAACGCCTGGCCATTTTTTTATTTCAATTTGGCTGGGGCCAGGTTTGAACCAGCCACCCTGGGTATATGGGGCTGAGCCACAGGTACCACCCCATTACTGTATTTTTTGATGACTTCCAAGAGTCTTGAGGTTGAGTCTTTGGGGTTGTCTACGTATCAGATCATATCATCATCAAAAAGGGAGAGTTTGACCTCCTCTGCACCCGTCTGGATGCCCTTTATTTGGGCACTGAGTTTTTTTTGCGATCATAAGGACTATTGATGACCTTGTCATTGTTATCCAGAGAGCATAGGCACCTTGTTCCCAGTAGGGAGGCCAGTGCTTACAGACCCAGGGAAAAAACTAAGCCCCAAGCAGTGGCAGGAAGGGCCATCTGTTTTCTCTTCCTGGTTAGGAATCAGAGCACGCAGTGGTCAGAGCCCCTTCTCACTGAAGTCAGCTGCTGTCACCCACTGGGCCTCTGAGCCATTTTTTGCTTGAGAGTTCAGGCCACCTCTGGGTGTACTTCTTCTTGCCTCTGCAGCCTCCAGAGCAACACAATCAGGGATGATGGTGCCAGGTCCATGGCTGAGGCCTTGGCCTCCAACCGGACCCTCTCTGTTCTGCAGTGAGTAGACATGCCTCTTCTTGCCTCTTCCGAGGGCCTCTCTGCCTATTTCTTACAAGGAGGAATGGATGGGGCAAGGCCTCTAAGGTTTCTGACCCATTTGGATGGCCCCTGGGATACTTGATGTTCATTGTTATCCAGCGAACAGGTGCTAAGGAAATAATTTTATATAAATCCTCCTGCTAGCCTCGGCGCCTGTGGCTCAAGTGGCTAAGGAGCCAGCCACGTACACCTGAGCTGGCAGATTGAAATCCAGCCCGGGCCCACCAAACAACAATGATGGCTGCAACCAAAAAATGGCTGGGTGTTGTGGCGGGCGCCTGTAGTCCCAGGTACTTGGGAGGCGGAGGCAGGATACTCGCTTGAGCCCAGGAATTGGAGGTTGCTGTGAGCTGTGATGCCACAGACCTCTATCCAGGGTGACAGCTTGAGGCTCTGTCTCAAAAAAATATAAATAAATAAATAAATAAATAAATCCTCCTGCTAACCCAGAAAATCCTCCACAGATGTAGGAAAGAATAGTTTTACTACTGGATAAGCAATGTAATGCTTCTTGTTAAATAACCAACTACAGTGTGCATCATGGGCAACCTGCCAATGAAACCGCAAAGACAAAAAGATCCCACCCTTCCCTATAGCTGGTTCTCAAGGTAAACAAACAACTGTCCTCAAGCAAGAAGACCTGCCAATACCATTTGTCATCCACGATTCGTCCTAAATTCAACTGATAATAAAGGTGGCCACCTGTGCTCCCTAATTTCTTTTATCCAAAGGAAAAATAAAACTTCTCCTATTTTTATGACATGAGGTACTTACCTAGAAAGGTACCTCAGGCTAATTCTCACAGAGGCAGGGAGATAGGAACTCTGTCTTCTTTTGATGTTTCAAAGAGAAACATCCAAGTCCCTTATAAAAGATATTCCTGGCTGAAACTGGCGAGAGGCTGATTTAGCTTTTTAAAAAGATTTATATACATCTCAAAGGGATAGAGAAAGGATTTGCAATCTCAAGTTTTCTTAAGGAAATACTCTAAGAAAAGAAAAGGTGTATCAGGGACTGTCTCTCTTCTTTTTGGAACCAGAGAAAATTACTTTTTTTTTTTTTTTTGCTGCAGCCATCATTGTTGATTGGCGGGCCCGGGCAGGATTCAAACCCACCAGCTCAGGTGTACATGACTGGCGCCTTAGCCCGTTAAACCACAGGCGCCGAGCTGAAAATTACATTTTTAAAAGATTTGTATTTAGCCTCACACAAGAGGAAAGGCCCTGCCCTATCTGTCCTAGGATTGCAGAGAAAATAAAGTAGCTCTCTAAGAAAAGGAACTTAACACAGGGTCTCCCTGGGGTCTCTTTTGGTGGCGGCAGGCTGCTGGCTAGTCTGGATGGGAGGCAGACTGTCGGGTGAGGGCCACAGGACTTGTCCAGGAAAGCCCCCACTTGGCAGGTTGCTATACATCACCGCACCCTCTGCTCTCCAGCCCCTTACAATGGGCCTCAGCTGCCCTGCTGCTTATTCTCCCACAAAATATCAGCCCACGAGCATCACTTTGGCAACAATCAAGACCTTTCCAGGAGATCCCTGCTTCCCTGCTGTGATAAATGGAGAGGGCACCCTAATGGTCTCTGACCTTGAACCTGATCTGTCCTTGGTCTGAGAATAGCTGTGGCCAGCTGTACTGAGGATACCTCTCTTCTCACGCAGCCTGCAAAAGAACACCATCGGGCCCACAGGAGCCCAGCGAATGGCAGATGCCCTGAAGCAGAACAAGAATCTGAAGGAGCTCATGTGAGAAATGCAGAAGGGTCAAATTTGCATGCTCAGTGTCCAGCACATTGACAAACCCAGCATAAACAGTGAGCATGAGGAAGGATGCATGGTTGGATGGTTGGACGGCTGGTGGGGAAGATGGATAGGTGGGTAGATGAGCGGATGGATGGGTAGACAGCTGGCTGGCTGGTTGGATAGATGGACGGAAGATTGGGTGGGTGGCTGAAGAGTGGCTAGATAGGGGGCTGGGTACACGGATGGGTGGGTAAGTGGCTCGCTGTCTGGCTGGGTGGGTGGATGGATGGAAGGAAGGGTGGTTGAATGGGTGTGGGGATGGATGAATGAGTGGATTGATGGGTGCATGGATAAATGGATGTACTGATGGATGAATGAATAAATGGGTAGATGGATGGATGGATAGAATGTGGGTGCCAGTTAGTTGGCTTTGGACTCCAAAGCACTAGACCAGGAGAATGGAAAACCAGCTTCCAAGGATTGGGTGAGCCCTACCTCTTCAAGCTCACATTTATTGCTTTCCCAGCTGACAGAAGAAAAACAGCATTTCCTGGCCATCTTCACATAAAGTATCACAAATTCTTCTCTCTAAAGAGAAGAATTGTCTGCCGCCCAACTTCTCTTGCCAGAGTCCAGGAGAACTTTGCTGCCTTACAGCCATCTGCACAGAACATGGCCCAACAGGCCTCAGGCAGAATAGACTGTGCACTGGACACCCTTAAGACATCAGATTCAGCCCTCCCCGAAGGCTTCCTGGGGCCCCGATCCCCAGGCCCAGCCCTCCCTGGCTGCTGCAGGAGGCCAGCTCACCGTGTCCCATCTCTCACAGGCTCTCCAGTAACAGCATTGGTGATGGAGGCACCAAGGCCCTGGCTGAGGCCATGAAGGTGAACCAGAGCCTGGAGAGCTTAGAGTGAGTATGCCTGACCACCTCCAGGGATGGTGATTTCCTCTGGGTTTTCCATCCAGCAGATTCTGGGCTGGTAGTCTTGGAATAGGGCCACTTCCCTGCCAGAACCTTTATCACCCACCCTGGGCATACTCCTATCCATCTCTCCTTGTCCCATGCTCACCCATCAGCTCCATTTCCCCAGACAGGAGCTGCAGTTAGTTCTGGAGTTTTCAGAATGACAAGCTCCGAGTGCCCTTGAGGGTAGCACAGGTGGGTGAAGAGGGAGTCAGTGATGGTAGCCTTGGAGGGAAGTAGAGGAGTTTGGTGCTGCTTCCACACTGGGGACAATGCTGTACCCTTCTCTCTGGGGGATTCAGGCCAAGGCCACACCAAGGCCGTAACAAGGCCATTTGGAGCCACCCACATAGAGACAGAGTTCAAACTTTAGGGCTGATTGCACAAACCCACCTGCCCTGACCTGGCAGGGGCTAGAGGGTGTGGGGAAGGGAAGGGAAACAGGGTTGAGAGCAGTGTGGGTGGTGACTCTCTGAGGTCCTCCTACTCCCTGTTAAACCCAGGGCCTGTGGTCCCTCTGGGTCCCAGGACAGCCCCACCAAGGGTACTCTGTCCCATCTGCAGCCTGCAGAGCAATTCCATCAGTGACGTGGGAGTGGCAGCACTGATGGGGGCCCTCTGCACCAACCAGACCCTCCTCAGCCTCAAGTAAGTCCTGGCCTCCCTCTTCAGCCAGGTTGTCCCATTGATCAGGGGGGTCTAAAGGGACCTTGGCACTGGGAAGCCTGTCATGGGGAAATCTATGGCTGGGCAGTCTTCCCGGCAGCCTGTTGCTCTTCCTCCACTCTTAGGGAGCAGGGGACAGCTACAGCCCTCAGTGGGCCTGTTCTGCTGCCCCCTTCCTAGACACAAGCCCCTCGGGCACCCCTGCATGCTCGCTCACCTCTTGTCCCTCTGAAGACCTGTCCTGTTGTGCTATCCACTTCCTCCTGGACTTCCCACATTGTAGATGGGCATAAAGTGGGGATGCCTGACTGGCCAGCCACGGGGCCCAGCAGCTGGAACAGGCTTCTTCACAACTCAGCCCACATTGCTCAGGAGGCCAGGTCCTACCTGAGGATTCCTGGGCTTGGAGCAACCTAAATACCTGGGCTTGTCTCCTGCCAGAGGCCACATCTGCTGGGTCAGCAGCTCAGGGTCTTTTCTCCTCAGCTTGCGAGAAAACTCCATTAGCCCTGAGGGAGCCCAGGCTGTGGCTCACACGCTCTGCACCAACAGCACCCTGAGGAACCTCGAGTATGTGACGGGGGGTCTGGGGGTCCTGAGGGCTCTGAATGACCACGGCCACACCACACGAAGCCCAGGGCTGAGGACTGCCACCATGACGGCCGGGCCCTGGGCATCGCTGCCATTCCACAGGGTTAGAGAAGAGCCTGGGTATAAGTCACACGAGGATGAGGCTGGCCTGAGAGCCACACTACCTCTCCCAGTGGTGTGGACAAGTATGTGGGCAGGGCTCTGACAAGTGGATGTGGAGCTTCTGGGCGGGCGTGACCCACAGGCAGCTCCACCACATCCTGGCTGTGTGACCTGTCATCACACCCACTGAGCTAAGCCTGGGACGATCCCCATTGGTCTGTTGTCAGGATTCAGTATAGCAGTCTAGTTCCCATAAACATGAACTTGAAAACTCTGATATTGACGCTCCCTTGGGGCCAGTGGGGGTGAGTGGTCTGAATTCCCTGGTGAATGGGGACAGAGGGCTTCATGGTTGGGCCCCACTCCTTTGCTCCCGTTCCCTTCTTTCCAGCCTGACAGCCAACCTCCTCCACGACCAGGGTGCACAGGCCATCGCAGCGGCAGTGAGAGAAAACCGTGCCCTCACGTCCCTTCAGTGAGTCTGTGGCTCCCCAGCCCACTCTATGCCACTGTGCAGAGCTACAGGGCTATACCCAAATGGTGTGTGAAGACCAGTGTGGCTTTGGAGCACCCCCAAAGGTCTAGGGGCCTTGCCAGGCCCACCCGCCTCCAGCAGGCCATGCCCTGTCCCAAGTTCTGACTCCTAAGGCTCCTCCATAGACAAGTGTTAGGAAGTGGGTGTCCATGGCTATGCTTTGGGGTGCCCCATGCTTCATGCACAGGCCACCTGGAGAGTCCCTACTTGACTGTGGTGACCACTACAGAGTAGGCAGGTAGCCCCCTGGGGGACCAAGCCTGAGGAGGTGGCGGGACTCCATCCCCTGCCTGGTTGGCTCTGCCGTGGGCCACTAGTCACACGTGTCTTATGTCTCCTCAGCCTGCAATGGAACTTCATCCAGGCCAGTGCTGCCAAAGTCCTGGGACAAGCACTACAGCTCAACCGGAACCTAGCCAGCTTGGAGTGAGTGTGGTGCCCAGGGGCTGTGCAGAAGTGGGATCTGGAAACCTGGGAGCTCCTCTCCCCCAAGCTCCTGCACCCACACCACTCTACACCTCCCCTCCGGGGTTTCCCTTCCTGCTTCTTGTTCCCAATCTCACAAATGTAACCAATCAACCAACTGTGCCAGCTCTCACCTCTCACTCCCCATTCATCTCCAAGTCCTGGCCATTCCCCTCCTGCCATCCCTCCCACCCACCCTCTTCCCTCCACCCCTACTGTCACCATCCAAGCCACCAGCACCACTCACTAGCATCGCACAGCAGCTTCCACATTGCTGCCCAGCCATCTTTCTGAAACATGAATCTGTCCCTGTCCTGGGTGTGGGCTATAAAAGGCTGCCCAGAACCTGCAGGATGAAGCGCAGTACTGAGTGTGGCCCACGAGGCCCCTTCAGATCTGCTGCTTTTCAATCTCCCCGCCTTGTTTCTCACCACTCTGGAAACTCAGCTCCACTTGTTTGGGTTTCTTAGATGTGCCAGGCCCTCTCCCATCTCATCCTTCGGGGTTTGGTTTACACTTTCTGTAACCACACTGGGGTAGAACACACAGATGGTCTCTGCAGCCAGCACTTGGCCTACTGTAGCTGCCTTTGATCACGGCTTCCCTCTGAGTGGGCAGAAGGGTGCCTCCTGCCTTGCACAACACCCAGCACACAGACAGTTTACTAAAATCGTGAAGGGAACCTGCTCCCTTCATGCCAACGTCCATGGGAACTGAACTCTATCATTTACAGCTCTAGGGCTTGCTGTTTTCCTCCAGTGTGGGAGAGGGGAAAAGATACAAAACCCTGACCAGTAAGAATAGCCCAGGAATCGAGGGCTTTAACTTTCTGGTTGGCTTTGAAAACCATACCACTTTTTTGTCCCAAGTCCCTGCTGTAACTTCCACATGTCCCTTTTCTGCTTGCCTTTGCTTTCTGCTTGCCTTATCCAGACTCATGCAGACTCCAAACCCCTCTGTGCATCAATTATGAGGCCAAAGGCTTTAATTGTTCAGTAGGGACAGGGTGACCCTGGGAGTCTATATCTGTAATGTCTGTAGTCAAATCTGGAAGGTCCAAACCCGGCAGGTAATTGCTAGAATGTTCCCTGAAGGGGTCATGCTGTGTCTAGTTTACAGGAGAATGCCATTGGGGACGAAGGAGCATCTGCGGTGGCCAGTGCACTGAAGGCAAACACAGCTCTCACTGCTCTCTAGTAAGTCCTTGTGTGTGGCAGTCCCAGAAGCCAGCCCCTTTCATGCTTTTGTTTGCAAGTCAAGGAAAGTTCCACTTTCCTGTTATAGGAAATATTAATATTAGCAATTGAGAAATCAAACATCTAGACAGGGCGGGTACAGTGAACATTCTCTCCCAACCTTTCCAGGAAACCGCTTCTATTTCCTGTGTCCTTAGCATCCAGATCTTAGGCATCAGCGTAGGCAGGGGAAGCAGCATTCAGACAGATCACGGCCAACAATTTTCAGTACTTTCTCCACTTTCAGCCCTAAGTCAAAGAGTACTGAAAGTGAAGGGAGAGCCTGGAGGGAGCCAGGCTCAGGCCAGGCGGTGGGGGGAGGCGGTGCCCCACCCATGCTGATCTGACCACACTACCCCTTAGTCTCCAGGTGGCCTCCATTGGTGCCCCAGGGGCCCAGGCGCTGGGGGAGGCCCTGGCTGTGAACAGAACCTTGGAGATTCTTGAGTAAGTTTCTATCCTCCAACTACATCTTTTCGCCAAACCAACAGGCTATTGATTCAAATTGGGGCAAAACCAGTTTACATGGCAACTCAAATCGTTCTAATGACCCTCATTTCAGATTAAGAATGTGGTATGCTCAACTTCCCCATTCCCACTTCATCCCCTGTCCCGACAGTCACCGTCACTTGCTGTCCTCTTCTTAAGCTCCTGCTCTGCCACTTGGCCTTGCCCAGGCTGATCTCTGAGATCTAAGCTCCTGGTAGGCTGGGTAGGGGGGTTCAGTGTGTCCCCATCATCTGTTTGCTGAGAGCACTGGGACCTGCTCCTGGAGTGCGGCCCCTCCTGCCTCAGCCCAGGTTTCTGTTTGGAATGAAAGACGATAAGGGCTCCACAAAACACCCAGACTGGGCCAGCCTCATCTTCCTGCATGCCCTGCTCCCTAAAGCCCAGCTTTGTTCTGGGTAGGGAGGCGGCAGCAGGAACTTTAACTGTAATCCGTCACTGCTCAAGTTCATGTTTCTTCCACCAAGTAACCCCATACTCAACTGAAGAGGCATCATAATCACCTCCCAGGCTGTACCTGTGTCTTAGGTTTCCTGTTTTTCCTGACAGCTTGAGAGGAAATGCCATTGGGATGGCTGGAGCCAAAGCCCTGGCGAGTGCTCTGAAGGTAAATTCAAGTCTCCGAAGACTCAAGTAAGTGGTTGCAGAAACCAACCATTGTCCCAGGGCAGCAAACTTCCCTGCTGGGTCTTTTGGGATAAAATGTTCATCTTCTCTGTAGCTACTTCCTTCTAAGTATGAATCATTCACACTGTTCTGATCATTACAGCCCACATTCCATTGTGGTTAGGTTTGCTTATTTGCTTAAGTCGGAAGTCGGCCACTTAACATGTGCATTTAGGGTCTTACATCCTCCATGACACTTGGGTGGGACGACCTGGCTACTTGTAGATGCCGGTCTCAAGGGTCAGCTACCACCTAGTGGTTACCATGGCGCCCAGAAGTGCTGGTCTCCTCTGGTGTCTCCATCTTCTCTCTGCCTAGCCTTCAAGAGAATTCGCTAGGAATGGACGGGGCAATATGTGTCGCCACCGCACTCTCTGGAAACCACCGGCTACAGCACATCAAGTGAGTGAGGCTCACCAGCTTCTGCCCTTTCTGCTCACCTTCAGAACTACTCGCAGGTCAGACCCTGCCTTTTGCCAGATTCTGGCATTCAGAAGACTTCCAGGCCCCTCAGCAACTCTCCAGAGAAACTTGGTCTAAGATGGAGCCACCCTGAGCCTTGTCCGTGGGAGGGGTCCTGGAAACAGATTCTGGCTTTTCCGTAGTGCTAACCCGCTTTGCTATGGAAAACCTGCAGGCTTCAAGCCAAGTCCTGCCCTAACCGTTCTCTTCCAGTCTCCAGGGAAATCACATTGGGGAATCTGGTGCCAGAATGATCTCAGAGGCTATCAAGACAAATGCTCCTGCGTGCACTGTCGAAATGTGAGCAAAATGAGTTCCTGGTCGACCAAGCAGGACAGGCAGAGACACAGCTGGAAGCTTTTGAACAGACCCCATCTCCGAGGGGTCCTCCTGAGATCTGGGAATGATGCTGATCTAGCAAGAGTCCGGGTCTCCTGAACGGAGGAAGGAAAGATGCTATCCAAGGACGTCATGAACTCCCCTGGTCCAGGATCAGTCGGGGCAGTGGCAGATAGACCCTCTGCCACAGCACAGACAAGGGAAGAGGATGCCACCCAGGGGCTTGGGGACACAGGCCTGTAAGCACAGCAATGTAGGAAGCTAGTTCTAGCTTACTTATACCCTGAGGTCTTCATCTGCCCCCAACTTTGAAAAACTTTTATTACCACCCTTTTCTACTTACCTGGTTAAAATCATCCCACTCTGAAATGAGCAGCTGCCATCCCCAAGTCCATTAAGAGCATCAGTTTGGCAGGAGTGACAGAAGGGGCCCTTTCTTTGCTCAAGAAGAAAAAAAGGTTGTAGGTATAATTTTTATAGACACATGGAAAAAATGGGAATATTGTGAAGACAAATGAAGGCTTTATTTCTAGGATTTTGGAAACAAACAAAAATATTCTACAAGGATTTTGCCGCTTTGTAGGATACCTTAAAAAATCTCTCAAAGACATGGATGATGTCTATCACATGTTAGTGGTGTCTGGCACACTGGCACGTTAAATGTTGGTACTTTAATAATGTTACTCTGTGTTTTCAAAACCACTACTGTGCCTACAGTTTCCTATGAAGACAAGCGAGCTGAGCTTCCATGTGGATAAATTCCCTCAGCTGTGTTGAAAGGAAAAAATTCCAAATGGACATCACAGCTCTCTCTTATCAACTAAATAACCAAGCAAAATGCTTATGAAGACTATAAAATGATTATCACTTAAAATAAATTTTTTAAGAGACAGGGTCTTACTGTGTCGCTCAGGCTGGAGTGCAGTGGCTCAATCATAGCTTACTGTAACCTCGAAATCCTGGTTTTAAGTGCTGCTCCCAGCTTGGCCTCCCAGAGTGCTGGGATTACAGGCATGAGCCACTGAGCATGCTTTTAAATTTGAAAAGGAATCACTATTCTTTAAAATGTTTCTTTAAAAATGAGTATTCACAGTTAGCGCCTGTGGCTCAAAGAGTAGGGTGCTGGCTCATATACCAGAGGTGGCAGGTTCAAATCCGGCCCTAGCCAAAAACTGCAACCCCCTCCCCCCAAGTGAGTATTCACGGCTCAGTGCCCATAGCATAGTGGTTACTGTGCCAGCAACATACTCCAAGGGTGCCAGGTTCCAACCCGACCTGGGCCAGCTAAACAACAATGACAACTGCAACAAAAAATAGCCAGGCGTTGTGGTGTGTGCCTATAGGCCCAGCTACTTGGGAGGCTGAGGCAAGAGAATCGCTTAAGCCCAAGAGTTTGAGGTTGCTGTGAGCTGTGATACCATGGCACTCTACCGAGGGCGACATAATGAGTCTCTCTCTGAAAAAAAAAGAGAAAAAGAATATTCAGGCTCAGTGCCGGTAGCTCAGTGGTTAGGGCGCTGGCCACATACATCTGGGCTGGCAGGTTCGAACCCGGCCCAGGCCTGCTAAACAACAATGACAACAACAGTAACAACAACAACAAAAATAGCCAGCCATTGTGGTGGGTGCCTATAGTCCCAGCTACTTGGGAGGCTGAGGCAAGAGAATTGCTTAAACCCAGGAGTTTGAGCTTGCTGTTTGCTGTGATGGCACAGCCCTTTACAGAGGGTGACATCGTGATAGACTTTTTTTTTTTTTTTTTTGAGACAGTCTCAAAAAAAAGAGTATTCAGTGCTGTTTCAATAGCAGATATACTAAAATTGGGGCTTGGCACCTGTAGCTCAGCGGCTAGGGCCCTAGCCACATACACCAGAGGTGGTGGGTTTGAATCCATCCCAGGTCTGCCAAACAATGACAATTACAACCAAAAAATAGCCGGGCACTTGTAGTCCCAGCTACTTGGGAGGCTGAGGCAAGAGAATAGATTAAGTCCAAGAGTTTGAGGTTGCTGTGAGCTGTGATGCTACAGCATCTACTGAGGGCGACATAATGAAACACCCTCTCAAAAAATAAAATTTGGAGCAATACAGAGAAGATTAGCATGGAATAAGGAAGTACAGAAGAAAAACTGTTTTTTAAATTTTGTTTTAGTTTTTTTTTTAGAGACAGAGTCTCACTTTGTCGCCCTTGGTCAAGTGCCATGGCTTCATGGCTCACAGCAATCTCCAGCTCCTGGGCTTACATGGCTCACAGCAACCTCCAGCTCCCGGGCTTAGGGGATCTTCATCCAAATCTGGCAAATGCAGTCCTAATAGAACCAATTAAACTTAGCATTACCAATAACGGGATAAATGAACATCATGTGCCCCTGATCTGAGGCAATAAGGACACATCACTGATGTAGTATTCCTGCCAAACCATTAGACAAAATCCTAATTGACATTCTGCAAAACAACTGGACTGACCTCATGAAAAACACAGGTGGCTAGAGACAGTTTTAAATGAAAGGAGATTAAAGAAACATAACTTAATACAAGATTTTTGAGGATCCTGGTCCAAGAGGGGAAAAAAAAAATCAACCATAAAAAACATCATTTGGAAATTGGGAATGTTTGAGCATTGGTCTTGTAGTATTTATTACTTACTATTTCTTGAAAAATATTTTTGCTTGGTATAGAACTCTAGATTGAGGGTTCTTTTCTTTTTTCAGTGTTTTTAAGATATTGCTCTGCTTTCTGGTTTGCATTGGTTCTGCCTGAGTTGAAAGCTTGGCAAAAACCAAAGAGAGGTGCAGTACTCAAATGATAGAAAAGCTGTGCCCTGCAAACACCTGACATTGAAGAAACCTCAAGGACCAAAGCAGGGGAGAAAAATGAACCCACCCGTCCGTTCTCTTTAAAAATGATCACATACCTTTTACCTCCTTGAAATGGTTAGGAAATTCAGTCTGTGGTTATGGACAAACCAAAGCCAGCTGGCCCACTGAGACCATATCAGAGCACAATTAAAAAGAGAATTTAATTCAGAGCACAATTAAAAAGAGAATTTAATTCATACCCACATAGAAAGGACTTCCATTCTAGGCAGGAGGTAGAACCTTTGGTTTCCTTCTAATTCTGGAAACAGAAATGAAAGAGTTCTCCAAGGATTATGCCATCTTGTAAATTACCTTACAAAATCTGGGTGTAGGCCAGTGCAGTGGCTCGTACCTATAACCTGGGAGGCAGAGGTGGGAGGATCCCTAAAACTCAGGAGTTTGAGAACAGAGCAAAAGTGAGACTTTGTCTATACCAAAAATAGAAAAATTAGCCAGGTGTTGGGGCAGGCACCTGTAGTCCCACTACTTGGGAGGCTGAGTCAGGAGGATTGCTTCAACTCAGGAGTTTGAAGTCTCTGTGAGCTAGTCCATCTAACACAGCAGTTCTCAACCTTCGTAATGGCACAATGCATTTTCATTGCTAAAAAGGGGTCGCGACCTACAGGTTGAGAACCGCATAGTGTGCTGCCTACCTGTACCTATACAACTTCTTTCCAGACATCTGACACTGGTATTAGTTTAAAACGCTAATGGAAGAAATTTCGTATGTTATCTTCTTGTCTCAGTTAAAAGAAAAACTTGAGATTTCCCATCAGAAGTTCTTGGACTTTGCACTTGATGGCTACTACCAATAAAAATTGAGGATTTGAAAAATTCCTTTGCATTTTCTGTCTGTACAAATATTTTAAAGCATTTTAAGAGGTCATTTAATAATACAGTTAAAAAAAATTGTCAGCCATGACTTAAATGCTAGTTTTTCATTGACCCCGTCACCCTTCTTGGGGCCTGAGGTCTTTTCTCTGTCAATGACACCAGTTTATTAGGCACTTGCACATATTTGACTCCTAAATCTGTGACAGTGACTGAAGTGCATTAATGACAATGATCAAGGATGTGAACTTCCTTGTTGACAGAAACTGCTCAAGCAAGGGAAGTGTTGTACCATGATGAGACTCCGCCCAGAGTCGGTTAACCAGCAGATGAAGGATGATCTAGAAAGAGGTGGAGCAATCAAACACCTTTTGCGGCTATTCCATATATATTTGTGAATGTTATTTGTAGCTGGGGTTAGGCTTCAGGTTAAAGCCCAGTAGAAGAAAGCATTTAAAAAACAGAACTACATTTGTAATTTTTTTTTCAAACTATAAGTCAAGTCACATTGAGGTAAACCAAATCTGTAATGTCCAAGAAGATACAGCGACTCTTCTGCATCTCAGACCCTGTGTCTAAGGCGGTTAGGATAGTTCCAAGAACTGGTTTCTCTTTCTGCTTACTGTTTACAACATGGCACATCTCAAATTACTGGTAAATAAACTAAAGGCTAAGTGTTTAAAAAAACAGGGTAATCTCATACATAAAATTTAGGAAAAGAGAGAGAAGAGCAAAGATGATAGAAATAATTGTCATATAGTTTCCTGGAATTGACATACACCATAATAACATGAACTTTTCTTGAATAAGTATTTATGGGCAAATAAAATAATTATTATGTTAGCATACTTTTAAGTAAATAATTATTATGTTAGCATACTTTTTTTTTTTTTTTTTTGAGACAGAGCCTCAAGCTGTCACCCTGGGTAGAGTGCTATGGCATCACAGCTCACAGCAACCTCCAATTCCTGGGCTCAAGCGAGTCTCTTGCCTCTGCCTCCCAAGTCGCTGGGACTACAGGCGCCTGCCACAACGCCTGGCCATTTTTTGGTTGCAGCCGTTATTGTTGTTTGGCAGGCCCGGGGGCTGGATTCGAACCCGCTAGCTCAGGTGTACGTGGCTGGCGCCTTAGCCCGTTGAGCCACAGGCGCCGAGCCAGTGTTAGCATACTTTTAAGTAAAACTTATTTAATATAAAAATATGGTACTAAATACATTTAATAAAAGAGAAGTTACTTCAGAAGTCTTCTGATTTTATTTTATTTATTTATTTATTTTTTTTTTGAGACAGAGCCTCAAGCTGTCACCCTGGACAGAGTGCTGTGGCATCACAGCTCACAGCAACCTCCAATTCCTGGGCTCAAGCGAGTCTCCTGCCTCCACCTTCCAAGTAGCTGGGACTACAGGCGCCCGCCACAACGCCCAGCCATTTTTTGGTTGCAGCCGTCATTGTTGCTTGGCGGGTCTGGGGGCTGGATTCGAACCCACCAGCTCAGGTGTACGTGGCTGGCGCCTTAGCCCGTTGAGCCACAGGCGCCGAGCCGTGAAGTCTTCTGATTTTATAATTGTAAAATAAGTGAAAACTGCTGCAGGCTTTTAACATTAAAAATAACAAATGGGGGGCGGCTCCTGTGGCTCAGCAAGTAGGGCGCCGGCCCCATATACCGAAGGTGGCGGGTTCAAGCCCGGCCTCGGCCGAACTGCAAAACAAAAAAAAATAGCCGGGCGCTGTGGCGGGCGCCTGTAGTCCCAGCTACTAGGGAGGCTGAGGCAAGAGAATCGC
>CAUYON010145533.1:0-42153 GCA_963573935.1 Arctocebus calabarensis
CTGAAATATTTTCATCAAACTGGTTAACATAGCCTTCATGGCATTTTCTTAGTTATTGTATGAAGACATTTGTATTCTGCACTTAGTAAGTTGCACCTGTACCCTTCTAAGATGCACCATACGTGTGGCCCCACCAATTACCCTCTCTCCACACATCTTCCCCCCCCTCTCCCTTGCCCTTTTCTCCATATTCTTGTGCTATAATTGGGTTTTAGCCTTCATATGAAAGCTATAAATTAGCTTCATAGTAGGGCTGAGTACATTGAATACTTTCTTCCATTCTTGAGATACTTTGCTAAGAAGACTATGTTCAAGCTCCATCCATGTAAACATGAAAGAGGTAAAGTCTCCATCTTTATTTAAGGCTGCATAATATTCCATGGTGTACATATACCACAATTTAAATATCTGGAATTTTTGTTCCCCATGTGAAATCACTTCCTTTCTATACAAACTTTTCAGTACATTATTCCTAAAATGACAAAGAATGCTCAGCATTAATGAGAAATCTTCAGAAAAGCTTCATAAATGTCATGGTAAGCCCATATCTACTTATGATTTCTTATGGTTAAAAGGCACATGACCTCTGTCCAAGGCAACCAACTGATAGAAAATTTCAAACCACATGAAACGTCCAAATCTTTCATCCCATTCTTCCATTCCTCTTTCAAAGAAATGTGTAACTAAAAACTGTAGTTCATTTCATTACTCTGAACTTTAATACTATTAATAAAAATTATTTTTAAAAGTAGCATCAGGCTCAGCGCCCTTAGCTCAGTGAGAAGGGTGCCGGCCACATACACAGAGGCTAGCGACTTTGAACCAGGCCCGGGCCTGGGCCTGCTAAACAATGACCACTGCCACCAAAAAATAGCCGGGCATTGTGGGGGGACACCTGTAGGCCCAGCTACGTGGGAGGCTGAGGCAAGAGAATCACTTAAGCCTAAGAGTTGGAGGTTGCTATGAGCTGTGATGATATAGCACTCTACTGAGTGCTACATAGTGAGACTCTGTCTCAAAAAAAGAAAAAAGAAAAGAAAAAGTAGTATCAATAAAGTAATCAAGTTTTCCTTACTAGGTATTGATTATTTAAAGAAGGGCAGGTTCACTCTCTTCCACTAATATCTTATCAACCATTTGAACTAATTTAGCCCTACCCTAGTGAAGTTCTAATTTATCACAGGAGGGGAAAAGCAAAAGTAGCGGCAAAGCCAGGTGCAGTCACTCTTATTGTCTCAGTTACTAGGGAGGCTGAGAGAGGACTGCTTAGGCCAGGAATAAAGATCAGCCTGGACAACATAATGAGAACTTGTCTCTAAAAAAAATTTTTTAAATTAGACAGGTATAGTGGCTGGTCCCTACAGTCCCAGTTACTCAGGAAACTGAGGTGGGAGCATCACTTGAGCCCAGGAGTTTAAGACCAGCCTGGGTGATAGAACAAGATCTTGTCTCCAAAACAAAAAAAAGAGGAAGCACAGTTACTATTCCAAGTTAATATTCTCAGACAAGAGGGAGGTTAACAAGTGCAAGAAACAAAACTAGATACAGATACAGTACTAAAGTCTGATCCCTGATTGAATCTCCCATCTGATGGGAAAACACCATTAACACCAATTCAGATGCCCTGGGCAGAGAAATCTGGTCAAGGCTCCACCACTATCTGACATAAAGATTCAGTCCTGGGCAAAACAAGGACACTTCCCCTAATTTTAAAACTGAAAGTGGCAGACACCCAGACTGTTGGTCATCCTAGCTTGAGAACTGGTAAAGGGCATGCAAACATTTATTAAACCCCTTACATATCAATCTTTGTGTGATAAAGTGAGATTACTGGATTAAATAATCTCTAATTTCCACCAGCTTTAAATTTTTAAATCTCCCCCTGAAACCCAGTGACATTGGTCTATTTTCTTCTCAGTCATCTTACATGCCTCTTGGAAGCATGAGACTTTGGAATCACCCTGCCTTCAGTCTCCTCTCTTCTGAAACACCATTCTCCTGGATTCACTCCTACCTCCCTGGCTGCTCCTTCATAGTCTCTGGATGGCTCACCTTCTTCTACCTGAACAGAAAAATGTTAGTGTCCCAGGGCTTGGCCCTCTGCTGTCTTCTCTATAATCATCTCTCCATGTGATCCATCCAGCTCCAGCTCCATGACCTTTCAGACACCATTTATAGAAAGGCAACTCTCAAATTCTTCTCTGTCTCCACCCCAATGGTCTCCTCACAGCTGTAGGCTCATTAACCTAACTTCTTACTCAATATCTCACTTGAACATCTCAAAAGGATCACAAACCTCAGACAGTGGAAACGGAACTCTTAATTCCACTTATCTTCCTTACACTCTTACCCCACCCCATCCTACTCACCTTCCCCATCTCAGGAAATAGCACCACTATCCATTATACTTACTGAAGCCAAAACTAAGAAGTCTTCTTTGACCTCTTTCCCTCACTTGGAACCTCTAAGCCATAAGTAAATCTCATCAGCTTCATTTCTTATGTAAATTCCAACTCCATCCTCTTCTCTCTAAATCTAATCTAACTGCTCTAATCCAAGCCATCATCTCTTACCTAATAACAGCTTCCTGACTGCTATTCTTGCCCCTATCCCAATATCTTCCCCCACAGAACAGCCAAGAGTGACTGTAAACACCAAGGGTAAAGAATGTCTGTTCCCTGTCCCCAGTGCACAGAAGAGTATCTGCCTCCTATTTGGCACTTGGTGCACTACTGCAAGAAATGGTCATCTCTCCTGCCTTTTCACAGCTGAGCTTTCTCTCACATGCAGATCAGAATCCAAACTCCTTACATTTCCTAAAATTATTATCAGGTATGCTTCACTCACATTCTTGCTCACTACGCTCTTCCAAAATCCTTAAACTCCCCAAACTCATTTCCACCCTGAAGATTTTATTGTTTCTGTTCCCTCTACCTGAACGCTCCTCCCTTCATGCCTGGCTCCTCCTCATCCTTGAGGTCTTAGAGCAATGTCACCTCCTCAGAGAAGCCTTCCCTGACCAACTTACCCAAAGTAACTCTGCCCATCCTCTGCCACCTCGTCAAGTTTTCTTTTCTTTGTAATATTTAATACTAGCTGGATTATCTCTTTACTGTTTACATACTGATTGTATCCTCTCCACTAAAATGTAAGCTCCCTTAGAACAACTTCATCTTTCTTGTTCAATGACCTATCCCCCAGAACCTAGTTCAATCTGTTGCACACAGTATTTATTGAAAGAATAATTTAAGTACTATGTCAAGTAACAATTTAATTAAAGAAAAACAGGAAGTAAAATATTGGTATGGAAAGCAATTTGACATTCTTTGTATGTTGATCATTCCCATTCTTAATATAAGCAACCTTATGTAATAAATTGCTCTTCTTAGAATACCACTTTGCAAGGCTAATATATGAAAATCTTTATAGTATTAATAATAATTAATATCATGTTGTGCCTTAAAAACTACATAGATGATCATATTATTCATATTTTCACACAAAATTTGTCGGAACTACTTAAACTGTTAAGTCATGAAAATACTAGAGACTTTTAACACTTCATGATCTTCTCAGAGTACACATACACACATTATTCAGTCAGAAAAATCATGATTCTCTACAATCTTCTTGTTCATAATATACATAAATATTCACAACATGAGATTATCATGAGATTATCAACTCACTATTTATTGCCTGGCCTCAGATTAATTTACCAGCTTCATTCAAGCCAAGAAGTGAACACATTCCAATTATTAATCAAGTTCATTTCACAAAAGTCATTATTAAAGTTGAGATTCACCCCTTAACCCCCAATGTCTATTATGAAAGAACATGTCCAGTTGAGGTTAGGCTAAAGAGTTGTTTCATTGTTGCCACAGTACTCTGTGTCCATCTAATTCAGAACTACAGAAAACATTATTTGTTGTAATTATGTCAGTTATTACCACTATTATTATGACATCACTAAACACTAAACACTATGGCAATGCTTCAGCTAAGAACAGACAGATGTAAAGCGCAAAGCAATGAACAAATGACATTTTTTTAGGTCAAATGTTTCCTATAACATTTTCATTTCAGCACACTTATAAAGCATAATACTCTACCTCAAAATGTTTTAAGGGTTGACGAGTTTTAAAATATTATTTATAAAAAGGAACAGACTCAGTGTAACTGAGAATTAGTAAGAACTCAAAATATCACTTTATCATTCTAGATTTCAAAAGCCAAAGGGAAATATATCCACCCTTCACCCAATTTTGAAACTAATATACATTTGAATAGTGTAATCTCAAATGCACTCAACCAAAGGCACAAAATACATACCACTACTTGTCCTATTTAGAATTAGCCTACTAACTACAATAGCCAATACAAAAGGGGGGGGGAGATTTTATTTGAATTTTGCATGGAAATATAAGGAAATATTTCTTTTGTTTTTGGTTTATAATACAATTACATAGGAAAGCTTAAAAACTGTAGATAAATCCAAACAACATTAAATCCTCAGGCAAAAGCCAAAAGTCCAATAGTTTTCAAACCACACTTAACTATTATTTGTTTTTTACCATCATTTCCTTAAGAAGAAAGTTCTAATTTTTAGAAAGCTGGTTCTACGTCGCCTTTGGTTTTTCTTTTAATCTAGCCACATATTTGTATAAACAAACCAACCAACCATTTTCAGGACACTGACATATTGAGATAAACTCATTTTAATACTAGAAATGAATTACTTATCCCTGCCCTCACATTGGCCCTCAGGACCAAAAGATTGCTGATAAATTCTATCAGAATACGGGTTTCCTTTGTTTCAAACAAACCATAAAATTGCTCAAAGAAATATTGGACAATATTCCAAAGATACAAAATTTCTTCAAATTCTCAGATGGGAAAAAGATCCCAACATGAATCAACTCAGAGGTCAAAATCTTGACCTCCACAATCTGTTCATTTGCTAAAGAAACCACACCTTCACCTACCATATAACTTTTAAAAACTTCACATTATTTAAAATAACTTTAGACATTTATATTTGTTCAAGAAAACAATAAAGAAACATAACAATTACATATTCTCAGGATATAACAAATTATTTTATTAGATATAACAAATTATTTTATTAGCCCTGATTTGCCAATGGTTTTATCATAGTCAAAGCTGATGTAAAATACTTGGTTCTGTATCCTTAAACTTGGGTTTGAGGATATAAATTATCTGCTTCCACTATATTCTATACCATAGCAAACATCCAGAGGCTGTGATATAATACATCAAAGTCCTTCAGTCACTTAACTTTAAACAATAATTTGTTTTCTTCTTCATGGAAAAATGGATACATCCCTTCCAATAGTATTATGCCTCCAAACAAGCTACTACTAGCACAAGTAAATTTTAAGAGGTTTGGATTATTAAGACATTACAGATGGCTATTGACATGTACAGATAAATTGAAACCACTCCCTGCAGCCCCTAAGGATACTGAAATATCAATCACTTCATTTAAGTAGAAAGCTCAGAAACCACTTAACTGTTGTCTCCTTCATAGGAAAAGCGTACACAATTTAGAAAGAAATAATTTTCTACTATTTTGATGAAATTCATCTCTACATTAAATTCAATTATTTCTAACAGTGATGCAGGGCTAAACTTCAGTACATGATTTCAAACCTAACTCTGGATTTTAAAAAATGTATATATGTCTGTTTTTAAAAACCAAATCACACATATCTAACCCGTCATGGAATTGAATTATTTGAAATTACAACAACGATTTAGGTTAATGCCCAGTTTTTTTTAAACAGCAGAAAATATTACCACCAAAAGACCCCTTCCAAAGGCTGCTTCTGCCTTTTTGTTCTGTATATGATTGCTCTGAAAAAGTACACAAGAATATGCAAGTTACACAAGTAGAGTACAGACACTGGAGCAAGGTTACAGGAGCCCATTGCAGGGAAATTTGGGGGTATATGCATATGGCATTTTTTCCGGTTATAAGGCCTATATATCTCTCAGCAACTCAATTAAGATTAAATTGTCACGGACAACCTAAGCCTTATTTTTTACCCTAAATCCTTATTTGTTGGCTCCTACATAACTTCTGAGCAATGCATGCATGAAATGGCTGTCCTACACGAACGTTCCCCTGCACACATGCAACACAGCAAACCCCTAATTTTCCTTGAAGGGGCCAGAGAAAAGCAAACGGATTAACACACCCAAGGCTCAAAGGTCCATTGGCTCCCGCAGGACGTGCCCTCCCCTTACGCTGCAGGGGGCTGCGAGGCAGCGACCAGGTTCCACTGAGGGGCTGAAGTTCCCTCGGGGCTCAATGACAGTGACCCCATCACCAGCAGCTTCCTACCGCCCCAGAACGCGCCCTAAAATAGCGGCTGCGGGTGCTGGTACAGCAGACCCAGGCCCGCGCCCCACGGAGGGCGGCCGGGTACTGAACCGCTGTCCCTCTGATCCGCCGCAGCACAGTCGCAGCGACCTTCCCGCCCGGGCGCACGCGAACGGCAGGCATGCCCCGTTATCACGCCGGGCATACACCCCACGAGGGACGAGGAGGAGGACAGCAAGGGGACAACAAAGCCGCAGCCCGCCGAGGGGGCCCAGGCGAGCTGCATAGCCGCGGGCACTGGGGCTGCGGCCGGGACGTGGAGCGGCGGCTAAGCCGGTGCAGCGGGATGCGGACGGACGTGCTGCGGTCGCGGCCCGCGGATGTCAGGCTGCCGGGAGGAAACGGGGCGCGCGGCGGCGGCGAGGCGGCCAGGGGGAGGCAGGCCTGAGGAGGAGGGGAGCGGCGGCGGGTCCCCAGGCGCCGCGTTCTGCCGCGACCCCTCCACCCCAGCCCGAGAGCTGTCCCGTTCCTTACCGGCCGGGAAGCTGCGGGCTCCGCCGGGGCTGTCCCGGCCGCCGGCCTCCGGGGCGAGGAAGCGCCCCCACATCGCCGACGAGAGGGCTGGGTGGGCCGGGGGCGCCCGACTCCCCACGACGGTCCTCCCTCGCCTTCGCCTCGGGCTTCTTCGGCGGCGGAAACTTGGTGTGCGGAGCCTGGGCCTCGGCGGCACCGGCAGGAGGGAAGGCGGGCGGGTGGGCAGGCTGGTTAACGGCTGCTCAGCGATGGGTGGAGAGCGCAGGAGCCAGATTCGCCGCAAAGGCGGCGGCTGCCATGGCGGGCCGGCTGGGCTAAGGCCCCGGCCGGGGAAGCGGCGGGTAGGCAGTGACGGCACCTACAATCCCGGCTGAGCTCAGGCTTTTCAAAGGCTCCAGAGGCGAAGTTGCAGCGGCGGATTCTCTCCGCCCGCAGAGCCTGAGCCCAGCTGGGGCCGAGGGGGCGGGGCTGGGGCCGAGGGGGCGGGGCCTCAGGCGCTTACTTAAGACGTTCGCGACGCCGCCGGGCGGGGGTGCGGCTGGGCGGATAGGCTGCCTTTTTACCGCTAGTCTTCCCTGGCAGCGAACGGGAGTCGGGCCCCCGGCTGCCTCTGAACCCCTTTAACCCTGAGAGTTGAGAAGAGGGCGGGGCCCAAAGCTGGATCCTGTCCCCTCCCTTGGGTAATCGCTGACAGCCTCCGAGCATCTCTCTTACACAGACACCAGAAAGCTGCAGCCGTGGCACCGCTGCCAACCCAGGAGGGATTGAGGGCCTCCTGGTCTCGATTGGGATAGGGATTGGGGTTAAAATCGTCATCATGCATTCCGCAAACAGCGTTTACTGGTAACTGTTGGGTATAGGAAAGAGATTTTCCTTAACTAATGTAAAGGGGCTGGGAGGAGTATGACAGGCACCAAAATACAGAGTGGCCATAAAGTTCGTGTGCAGTTTAAATTACGCAGGAAAAGATGAAAAAGGTCCCGTGCTAATTAGGACTCAATAAAGTAGTCACCCAGTGTCAAAATGGCACCAAAGTGTCTAACCGGACAGTCTTGTGCCTGGCCTCCTAACGCTGTTGCTCCTCCTGGTCAGTGTCCAGCCGTGGTCTGAACCCCTAGTGCAGGAGCAGATACCCTGAGGAAGAACAAAGGCGCAGCATCCTTATATTTTTAAACCTTACTTCGCATTGGCAATATGATGATCCTTCCAACCTTTAGTTAACAAAACAAAACAGTTCGTTTAATAAATAGTGGATGAGCACTGCAGGAGGAATCAGGCTCTGCCCTAGACAAGTCGGTCAGAAGTAAGCCAGAAAGCGAGTCCCTGACCTAGACAGGCTTTCAGTCTAGTTATGCTTTTCCTCTTCAGGAGGTTTGCTAACAAAGGTCTCATATTTGTAATTTTTATCCTTAAAGACACTATACTTGAGAAATACGTACTGCTTGAAACTTTCAGAGGCTAAATTACGTTTAGGTGTATATGCTATCACATATCTGTGCTGTAATTTATCTGATTGTAATTTTACATTTAGTCTCCCTCTGATAGAGTTCCAATTATTTATCCAGATCATGAGATACTAGCTAAGGAACAACTGTTTGGCTTTTTTTTTTTTTTTAACTTTTCTTTTTCTTTTGTTTTATGGAGCAACTGTTTTGATGTTAAAAAGTGACAGAGGGCAGCATCTGTGGTTGGGTGGCATCTGTGGCTTGTGGTTCAAAGGATATGGGGCGCCGGCCCCATATGCTTGGAGGTGGCGGGTTCAAACCCAGCCCCTGCCAAAAACTGCAAAAAAAAAAAAAAGGTGAAAGTAACTGTGATTAATTCATTTTTATGATTTCAATATAGATTATCTTAATATGGCACTTGAGAAGGATAGATTTTTTTTAAACTTTAAAAAAATAATTTATCAGAAACTATAGTATTATATCAAAGAATAACTTTTTCGTGATTTATAGTTACCATAGTCTCATTTTAGGTTCAGCATTTATAAATACCAAACTTTTTGATAGAGTTCTAAGAAATCTATGAAATATTACAGAAATATCTTGGTCCTTTGGGAGTTTAAAATACATTTATTATTTCAAAACTGTTAATTTCCACTCCATTCTAAACACTCATTTCAAAACTGTCAATTTCCACTCAATCTTTAAAGAAAATAATTTACTCAGATTTTCTATTTGTTGATACCAATATGAAGAGCATGCCACCACACACACAAAAAAGTACATGTGAAGCTGAGGGTGTGTAAAAATATTTCAATACTTGTTACAAAAATAAGAACATGTTGCTCTTTTGGCAGTTGACACCAAAGGTAAAATCTTTGTGTTCCTACTAATTAAACTTAGACAGATAGAGGGCTAATGCAATTAAAGTAATTAAAATACTGAGAATAATATGTAGATAAAGTAATCTGTAACTATCCATTTCTTTTAATTACTGCATGAATTCTGAGTATACATCAAACTGATCAACCCCCAATGTCCATGATACATGAATGATGTATAAATGGGATGATATATACCGTATTCATGATTCTCAGAATGATTAAAATTTATCATAACAAGCTAGAGAATCTACAGACTATGACCCAGCCATTACTGAACCTGACATTGTAAACTGACATGTTTTTATTTTGTTGGTGATAGTACATTAAGGCCACAAGGGGAATCTTACAGGCAAAGACCATTATAATTGAACCTCGATAAACCTCAATCTTGTTCATTGTTCTGCTGAGCGGAGATAATACAAGAAAGTAATGAAAATAGTGACTGTGTATGCTCGTGTTGTGAATACGTAAATATACACATTAGTTGCTTCGATGAAATGTAGATATTTAATGCTTTGAGAGGGGACTTTAAAAAATATAAATTAGGTCACAAAAGAGAAAAATAGTACTAAAACAGCATATTTAATACCAGACTATATTAAATTCTTCATTGAAAATGCTGCATTCCAGGCCAGGCTGTGTGGTTCATGCCTGTAATCCCAGCATTCTGGGAGGTCAAGGCAGAAGGATCACATGAGGTTAGGAGTTCAAGACCAGCTTGAGCAAAATTGAGACCCCTGTATCTACTAAAAATAGAAAATCATCCATGTTTGTTGGTTGCATCTGTAGTCCCAGGTACAATGGAGAAGCTGAGGCAGGATTGCTTTAGCCCAAGAATTTGATGTTGCTGTGAGCTAGCCTGGGTGACAGAGTGAGACTCTATCATAAGGAAAAAAAGTTACATTTCCAAAAGAAGGCATTATTTCAAATGAAAAACAAATAATTGCATTCATAATTCTGAAATTTGGATATAAATCTCTGGACTGATTAAGCAGCACTATTTTACATGTATTTTTTGTGATTCAAATGTATTAGATTGTGGAGGCATCAACCAGAGAACTAAAGAAGGATATAACAATAGATAAAAGTGATATTTCAAAATTAGAAGAAAAACTCATGTACAATATGGAGAATACTCAAGAGGCCTTTATATTCATAAAAATATAAAATAATAAAAAATGCAATATGTAGGGAAATTAAACCAACCAATAGTGATTGAAATAGTTCCTAAAGAATGATTATCACTAGACAGAAAAAGATTTATTAATAAATTCTAAAAAATTCTTTTTTTTTTATTAAATCATAGCTGCACACATCAGTGCAATCAAGGGGTACAATGTGCTGGTTTCACATACAATCTGAAATGTTTTCATCAAACTGTTTTGTAAGTTTCGCCTGTACCCTTCTAAGATGCACCATAGGTGTGGCCCCACCAATTACCCTCCCTTCACTTCTCTCTCCCCTCTCCCCTCCCCTCCTTTGCCCCTTTCCCCATATTCTTGTGCTATAGTTAGGTTATAGCCTTCATATGAAACCTTTAAATTAGCTTCACAGTAGGGCTGAGTACATTGGATACTTTTCTTCCATTCTTGAGATACTTTGCTAAGAAGAATATGTTCCAGCTCCATCCATGTAAACATGAAAGAGGTAAAGTCTCCATCTTTCTTTAAAGAATTCTAAAAAATTCTAAGGACTAGATAATTCTAGTGTGTCAAGGCTGATATAAAGACTATGATATTCAACTTCTTCCAGATCACAAAAATAAGTTATCAGGTTTTTGACAGGTTGTTGTAATACCAAAAATAATTTAGAACAAAGAAATAATAAAATTAAAAACACTCTCTTTTGAAGATAGATTGAAAATCTTAATTAGATTCCTAGCAGGTATAATTCAACTATTTAACAGTGAACTATATAGTTCACCCATCTGTCCCTCAATTCCCTTGTCTGTGATTTGGGGATTAGTAACTACTTCATAGAACTGCTGTGGGGGTTAAATAAGTTAAAATTTGTAAAATACTTAGAACAGTGCATGTGTGTACCTATATTGGTGACACAGACGTATAGTCTAGAAATGGAACTCTATAATATCTCACCAAGATAAAATAACATGCGTTGGTATAAGGAAGATCATTTGTAGATGATGATTTATCTACATGTATCAGGATGGAGTAAAGTATTGATAGATACCTTTTCCTGACCTCTTAAAGTTACTAAATCAGTCCAGGAATTATGGTTAAATTGTACATGCTTGAGAAGTTTTTACCAAATACTTTAGGGCCAAATATTCATTCTAGGCTGTGATTCCCTTCCTAGAGTTACCTACATAAAGGAAAGAAAATTAAGAAAGAAGTGGCTGGGAGATGGGCCAAAAGGGCAAACTCATCTCAAGTCCCCGATTCCGGAGAGGTACAGAAAATGACAAATCCCACCTGTATCTTTGGCTGCAGAATAAGGTTACAATGGCCAGTGAGAATGTAGGTAAGAAATGGACCACTGAAGCAGTCCTTGAAATAGCAGAGTGGGAGAGATGGAATTCAGCCAAGAGCATTTCTTAGAGCTAGCGTCTTTGTCAGTAGAACTTACTGTGGTCACCATCTGGTCATACCCTATGAAAAAAAAGTAAGGTCATTTACGGAGAAAGGAGTGCAGAAACCTTGACAGTGCACAGGGAGATAAATTCTTAGAGAAGAAGAATTCCTGCCTTCCTTTTGAGACACTGGAAAGATGGAAGTGTGGAGTTCAGGAAAGCAGATCACATCTTCACTACAGACAAACTCGCCCACACAGCCTCCTCTGTAACCTGCACAAGTGGAGGACTGTTGAGTAATTTAAAATGAAAATGTCCAAAATGGTATGGAATTGGATTGAGATCCAAGTACTCAGTGGAAAGGGGGAAGGTTCAGTAGAGTACAGTTGGCAGCAGTTGCTGAGGGGTATACAACCTCTGATTATATACTTCCAATGATTTAAGTCTTCTCACTAATCCAGTTACATATTTTAAGTGATCCTCAAAACAACTGGTCATAAACAATCAGTATAAGGTACATTTCACAGATTGGGGGGAAAAGACTCAGAAAAGTTAGGTAAAGCCATATAGCAAGTAAAGAGCTAGAATTCAAATCTGATCCATATGACTCCAAAACCCATGCTTTTCCACCATGCTCTTGAATATGTTCTAAAATAAAAATTATAAGATTTTTCTTCAGGTGCTATGTGAGAAGAAATTAACTGATTATAGGAGTTCTGTATAGTGTTTTGGGTTCAGCTAAGATCTGAAACTGTAAGATATTAATCTATGGTGCTGTATGATTTTTCTTTAGCTGCAACCAGGAGTGTAGGAATAAAGACAGATAGAAAAACAGGATTTTCCAATGTGAGCACTTAGGAAAAGGGGACAAAGAATTTAAAGATATTCTCTGGAGAATAAATGAACCAATATGGAACCAACTCTAACCTTTCTAGAAATCAGTGAAATGAAGAGAAAGCTGAAATGTTGTGGGTTTGAGTGACTAAAGGAATGGAAGTTTTACAATCACAGAGCAAATATAATAAAAGCAAGGGAGTAAAACGTTGCAAAGATTTACATTAGAGTAAGAAAGTACAATGTTGATGTTTAAGATTTCAGAGGTGTTGCTGGGGAGGAATTAATCTGTGAGGCAACATGGGAGGTGCATCCTTCTGATCTTTAAGCCATACCCTGATGTTCAGTCATAAAGAACACATTTGGGTTACCAGCCACAGTGCACATTGGAAAAGATCTCAGTCAACCCTATGGAGACCTGGAGAGCAAAGACTGATTACAAGGGCTGTGTATTGGAAAGAATGGCCAGGCCTCAGTACCTCTGACAAGCTTAGTCCCTAGCTGGGGATATCCAGAATCCAAGACATCCATCTATTAGCACCTGCAGGATCTGCCTCAGCTTTTATTTTTATTTTATTTTACTGATATATAATAGATGTATACATTTGGGGGATAGTGGTATAGCTTAATACATTCACATAATCTGTGAAGATCGAACCAGTGTACTTAGGATATCTATCACCTTAAATATTTGTTTTTATGCTAGAAACATTTATTCTCTTCTAGCTATTTAGACATATGCAATTCAACATTATGAACTATAGTCACCATCCTCCATTCTTTTCCTCGATATCCCCAGCCAATGACTGAGTTCATGAGAGGTACTGGGGCCTGGCCATTCTTTCCTCCAATACAGAGCCTTCTAACCATCAGTCCTTGCTCTCCAGTGCTCCACTGGGTGGACCTTTCCAACCCCACTTCCTGCCAAGAAACCTCTTACACTCCTAACTCTATTTGAGCATCTGCTTTCCAGGGTACCCAACTGACACAATCTGCGAGGAAGATAAAGATAGAAGGGAGTTGGGTTTTGATCTATTTGTTTCAAATGAAAAATGGCAGTTCTACAAAGCCTGATTATGTTTCCAAGAGAGGACAGCATACAAAGGAGCAGACCCCAGGAAGGCAGCATATGGCAACACGGACTGAGACTATACAAAATATTGATAGATAAGTGCCTTATATTTTGAACAGCAGAGTAAGGCAAAATTGAGGAAAACGACAGGTGTAAGTGGACTCAGAATACTGCTTGGGCACGTGAAACTCCTGGGGAGAAGGTCCCCAAGGCTCCTGACTGAGCTGGGCCTGGCAACTGCTGCCCCAGTTAGAAAAGTTTGCCACTATTCAAAGTACTTAAAGAGCAAACTGCAAACTTGTGGAACTTATTGAGGTCAACAGGATTTTAATTAGTTAATTAAGAATAATTAATTGGTTACAACTTCACTACTCAAATAATTTTAAATCCTTAAGATAGTTTTCATAGCAACTTCCTTCTAGGTAAAAGAAGAGAATCCAATTCAATACACTCTATTAACATTGATAGTTTTCTTTCCAAAGACTTTTCAGCAGATTGCTTACACAATGGGAGAATGTAGGGATTTCTAGAACTGTAAATAGAGTTAACATCACTAAAACAATCCCTAGGAATCTGAGCTAATTTAAGGAGTGGACCCTTTGCTAAGATTTCAGCTGAGGTCTGGAATTGAACAAGAATTACAATATATTCAGTAAGCCAAATACAAACCGAGCTACAATCTTCAGGTTTATGGGGGAACTAATTGTTTTTTGTGGGTTTTTTTCTGGTTATGGAAATAATACATATGAAAAACAGAATGATAGTACATGAAATATGCAGTATTATCCACCTGGCAATGTGTTCAGTACCTAAGTAGGGCAAAAAACATTAAAGCTAGAGACAAATGTGAAAGATTGGCCACTTCACTGTAACCCTTCATAGCTTTTTCATTTTCTAATGTGTAAACACATATATACAGAGCTGTGAGGTGAGGTAGGTTTGTTTTAAAATACCTCTCAGAAAAGATAGAGCCACTTCGTACTGCAGTCTTTGCAGTTGCTCAAATTATGGGTCACTCTTTTAATTACTTTATTTTGACCAACAATGTAAGAGAAGTGACTTAACCTAACACAAATTCAATCTGTATCTAGAATGTGTATTTAAAAAACAAATAAATAAACGTTTAAAAGATCACATTAAAATGGAAAGCAATGGTTATGACATTATTATGATTATAAGCATTTTAAATATGAAAATGGGGAAACACACCATATCTAAATCAGTGTATTAATGTTGTAAGTAAATTAATAAATATGTGTAAATTGACATTTAACTATTTTACTTATATTTCAAAAATTGTAACATAGCAAGTTTTTCCAAATACACTTTTGGAAAGTGTTTTAGAAAAAAATGTGGATTACCTTATATTTTAATATATCTAGATTAAATTAATATTAATTAAAATTGGTGTTTTTTTCCTCTACTTTGAGGCATAGGTAATGTAATTTCTTCAATAGCTCTAATTTGTAATGTCACATTTGGGAAATCTGTTTTTAACATGCTACCTAAAACTGAATTCAGAAAAAATAACATCTTACAGCCTTTTCTTTTTAAACAAGCAAGTCAGTCTGAAAGTTTTTTGAAACCTCATGGAATAACCAACCTATACTTTCATTATAGTAAGTAAGACTAGTATTTTTAAGTGTCCTACACACCTTGAATCATCAATTACTGAACTTCAAAACTGAAAACACAAAGAGCCACAGAATATCAAATATATTCATTATCGTAAGTGTTCACAGAGAATGAGATGAATTAACAATGAACAAAGCATCTAAAATTAATTCACACTCATACTTACACTGTGATTAATGACAAGATAAATTATAAAAGATACATATGATACATATGAATCTACATTAACATTTCCTTAACTGATACATTATGCAAATCTTTATTAGTCTTTAAATTAACTAATTAGGTACTTTTTTGTGTCCATTACAGATAATCACCTAATGAAGTTATGGAACAAACTTTAGCCTTAGTAAAATCAGGCAATTTAAATACACTGTGAAAAATAGCGGAAGAATAACTGTTTTCAGCTGAGTCCAAAAGACACAGTGGCTAGTATTTATTTTCATAATCTTAAAAAAGTGTACAGTTTGATAAGGACACTAAAGTGACGCTAAAGGGGAATGGGATTTGAGATTGGGAGCACATACTCAGCATTGCAAAGTATGGAGTGAAAAGACAGTATCAAGAAAATTCACCCCCCGCAGTTGTGTGAGTGTTGCTGCCTTCCTTGCTCACTCTTGAAGGTCAGTCTGATTCTGGCCCAGCCCCAAGATCTAAGTTTCAGATCATGGTAGGCTTAAGAGAACAGTGCAGACTGGAACATCTAATCCCACCCTGGCTTGCCCTAAAATGGCCCCTGAATTTGTTCAGCTCCTGAGCCTGCTGCAGTGCTAACTGCCTGAAACTATTTTCCAGAAAATAAGAGCAGAGAAGAGCAATGCCACGTTTGCTTCAGTTTTGATTTCATGTGTTACCACGTAATTTTTTTAGAATTTTCATCTTCCCACTTACCAACTTTTACAATAGATGGCCTAAAATGTCTTAGAGGAAATGAATTGTAGTCAGCAGATAAGAGTGTGCATCTCTGTGTTTCCATAGCAGGATTAGCTATCACATACCCACACGTACCTACCTGCTACATGTGAAGCTGGCACTACAGTTTTCTGTTGCCTTTTCATCCAGGAGGTTACGATCAATTTCCCTAAAATGGTTTAGTATCCGGGTGGGCATTCGCCTGCAAGCACAAGGCTTTCTGTTGAGGTGACAGCCAACCTCCCTGCAGAGGGTGTCAGCTAAAGGAGACTTCAGGTAAGAGCCATAGAGAAGTTCATATTCCTTGATCCCTTTTCAGATACTGGCAAAAGGCCAGCCACAGTATTGCGACACTGAGTGAGTAGCTGGCTGAATTGGCAGATAGCCAGGTAAGAGGCCACACTGTCATTTATAAGGCAATTATTTTTATGGATTCCTTTCTGCCACCTACCTGAAATCCTTTGATATCTGAGGGGAAAAGAGCCTGATTACAGTCCTATTGAAATAAAACCAAACCAAGCACTGGATTTGGGTTTGTGGGATCTATTCTGCATGTCTTTTCAGAGCACCTCATAATTATTTCAGTAAATACCATTCATATGAGCATGTGTCCCATTCACTTCTGCATCTTAAGATGCTCCCTGCTTCTCCAGCTGCGCCCTTGTGGTTCCCTCATTCCACCCTGGCTTGGGGACATGGTAATGTTATCTGTATTTGCCTCATTAAATCCCACTTGAGTTCTCTGAATCTTGTTTTCTTAAGTATAATAAGGAAAAATGTCACTTAATGTAAGAGTTATCAGGATAGTCAAAGAAAAAAATGAATGATAAACTGAGTAAAACATGATTAGCATTTAATACCATCTTGAACTTTTCTCCTAGGGCAAGGTGTAGTGGCTCATGCCTGTAATCCTTTGGGGAGGATTTCTTGAGGCCAGGAGTTCAAAACAAACCTGGGCAACAGAGACCCCATCTCTACAAAAAAAAAAAAAAAAAGACTTCTTATAATTTAAAACTTGAATAAACAAAATTGGTATGTACAGATGTATCCTATTAATGCATGAAGAGTAGATTATAATCTATATGCAAAGTACTTTTTTCTTGTGCCTTGAAAAAACAATTAAAAATAAGGTACTATGAAATATGGCATGTAATTTTAATCCTACACCAGTTAACTATTAATAAATATCCAGAATCATTATTGGGTTACTTACTTAAAATGTTTAGGATTAATGCATAGATGAACTGAAATTTACATGCAGAGATTGCTTAAGATCTTTATTTTGCCCTACTAAAAAATAAAAAAAAGTAATACCAACTCAATGTGATCCTAAATCTCTAATAATGTCAACATGATATGCTTATTAATGGCAACCTTATCGTTTGAGTATAAGAGTACATAGAATAATAAAATCTTTTTATAGGGCATATTCAGAAAAATTAGAGAAGGAAGACAATCAAGTGAAAGAGAAACTGGAATCTATCTATAATGGCTATCAAAGAACAGTACTAAGTTGACCTCAGAGACAAATGATACTGTGTCATGGAATGACTTGCTAAGTTTAGAGTGGATGGAACTAAAGTAAATAAGTGCCAGAGTGCCAGCACCAGAGACTCGAGTTTGGACACAGCTCTGCTCCCTACTGACTTATAGTTAGCATCAAATGGGATCACTGCAGTGCTGTCTCATAAAGCCATCGTGAGGAATAATGCCATCAAGTTGGAAAAGTTCTTCACAAAGTTTATGTAGAACAACAGGCAAATAATTCAAGAGGGAAACTAGAGTAATAATAAAATATATCGTTGAGTGCTGTGCGCTGTGCCAAGAGTTTCACATGCAGTATCCTATTTAATTTTCATAACAATGTGATAAAGAGTAGTAGGAATTATTATTATCTCCATTTCATAAATGAGGCAACTGAGGTACAGAAAGACCAAGGGAACATGGTTAGCAAATGAATGCATGACAGAACAGGAATTCAAGAACAGTTCTACCTGACTCTAGAAACTGAGCACATCACTGATAGCTATGGCGTTTAAAAAATTCAGCTTTGTTAGTAACTAAAGATTTAAGAATTAAAATATGCAGAAATGGGAATGATCAAGGGAGGATTCACATCAAATTTCAGTTGTCTGTATAGAGGAAAGGAGGAGAGGAGTAGAGTGGATTTGGGAAACAGGTACACAGGACTTCAATTATAGGTGCAGTATTTTATTTTTATAAAAATGAATGAAAATGTGGAAATGCATTAAAGTTTGGTAAATCGTGACCATGGAGTTGTATTTTTTTCTGCATACTTTCATGTGTATTTAAAATATTTCAAATATAAAAGAAATGAACTAAATTCATCCTATTTTTATCTATATAAAGAATGATGAAGGAAATAATTCTGGTGACAGTTTGGAGAAACTGATATTTTCACATTTTTTAATTGATTACAACTTTTTGTAAAGTAGTTTGGCAATATATGCCATAAAAATAATTACATGTTTGGTTCAGTAATTTTCCTTTTGGGACACTATCCTAAAGAAAAAAAAATGAAGTATACATAACACGCAGAAACACACACACTGAAAAAAAACCTATATGCATGAAAATGTTAACTGCATTGTTGTTTATAATGGTGGAATATAATAATCTAAAATTTTAACAATAGAGAGATAATATTGTTCTGCTTTTAAAGAAATATTTATGAAGACTATAGAGCAATTTGAGTAATGACTGTGATATAACATTAATTGGAAAATGTTAGAATATGAAATTGCATAGCCACTAGAATTAAAACAATGTAAAAAGTGAGCATAGGAAAAACTTTAGAAACACCCTAAAGTAATGAGTACAGAATTTGTGTGAAAACAATGAGATTATGAATATGTATTTCCACCCTCTCTTCCAGACTTTTGGCAATATTAGCCTGACATTGTTTGTGTAATGTAAAATTACAGTTGTCCTTCAGTATCCAAGGGGAATTGGTTCCAGGACCCACCTCGGATACCAAAATTCAGGGATTCTCAAGTCCTGTATTTAAAACAGCATATAACCTATGCAGATCCTCCCTCATATTTTAAAATTGATCCCCTCTAGATTACTTATAACACTTAATACAATGTAAATGCTATGTAAATAATTGTCATACTCTATTTTTTTTTTTAAATTTTTTTCTGAGTATTTTCTCTCAGCAGCAATTGGTTAAACTTGCTGCTGGTTGAATCTGGGGATGTGGAATCTGCGCATGGGAAGGGCTGACTATATTTCACAGCACAAACCCAGCTTTGGAAATAGATACCTTTGAAAATAAGCTAGAATTCAAGGGAGAAGATGAGTTCATGTAAGGTTGTAGATAACACATAATCCGTTCAGGAGCTCCATCAGGCTGGGTTCTTCAGCAATGCTTCAGGAAGGAGGGGCGGCCATCGTGGGCTTTAATAACTAATAATTGGGAGAGCAGGGTGAGAGCCGCACTAGCAGAGGAGCTAGGAAAGGGCTGTGCAAAGCGGAGCCAGAAGGAATGATGTCAGGAAACAGCCCTGTGTGTTACGGAACATTTTACTCTCAGTTTTTATCTCTGATTTTATTTTTTTTTTTCAGAAGATATGGTGACTTAAAAGTTTTCACAGTTGAAATTAATTCCACAGAACAACTGTTTGCAGATTCACAGCAACATAATTATGAGTTGTGCTTCTGGCTCCAAATCTTTTATCTAAAAATAATCGCAATGACTACATCTTGGGAAAACAAAACCATTACCTATTCTTGTGCCGCAGCTATCTTGGTAGTCGCTTACTGGAAAAGGAATCATGGGTAAAACAACTGCATGTTTTTAGAACACTGCTTGTCACTTTCACCTTAAGTGAGTTGATTAATGAAATAATTTTAAAACTTTCAGTCTGCAGGCATTCTCTCGGGTACAAACATGACTTGGAAAGGAAGCCTGCCTGTGTTCAATGAGGGGCACAGCCCTAGCACTCCTGAAAGCACACATCTTTCCTTCAGGGAACGTGCTACCTCCTTATACAGAAAGGAAAGCTCCCGGGGCAGAGACGTGGGGAGAAAAGGGGGACAGTTGTGTACGTTTCAGCCATAGGGGAGGTGAATGGCAACCTGTATGCTCCACTGCTCCTACATACACCAGCTGCTCTTTGCCAAGCTTCTTGGGTTAGATAAAATATTTGCTGAATAATATATGAATCAACAGGATGAATGATGACAGTTATCATTTACCAAATGATTACGCTGTATTAGGAGCTGACATCCATTAACTTTGTCATAAGAATCCTGCTGAGTCTATAACTCCAAAGGCAGGGTACTCAGGTTATTCACTATCTCAAGCTTTTCTGTCTTTTAAGAACAGTGTGAAAGTGCTGAGTTGCCATCTCACACGCTGGTGAGAAATCTATTCCTCCCCACGTCTCCAGGTTTCCCTTCCTTGCTACACATTCTGCTTTCCTGGGCAAGCCAAGTCCTCCTCTCCTGGACATCCCCGTTGAGTTGGGTTTATCTTTTACTCTATTGCCTCGCCTAATACTTAACACATTACCCCAATTTCTTCACTCTTCACAGCATCACCCACATATGATTGCTTGGGTAAGCATCTGTTTAACTTTTGGTAAAAAGGTAAGGAATGTTCCACTTTGGTGCCAAGTAAAAACTTAATATTGGATTTCCAAACGATTTCCCAAAAGTAAAGCCCCAGACTCTTGCCTATTTTGCTGGACGTCTTTCCTTCCTAGGGTTAGGGCCTTTCATCTTAAGCTCTGGGATGCTAAAAATTCTTATTTTATTATGCAATACAATTTAGTTCTCTGCCTGGGACTTCCTCCTTCATATCCAAAGAGGGCCCATAAAGATTTTTTTTAAGCTTAAAAGTCCTAGGAATCAGAAAGCTATCATCTGTTTTAGTTTTAAACAGCATCTCCTCCCCCCAACCCCCACATGTTATTATACACACTTTACACAAGATGAAACAAGTTTAGTGAACTTAAATGATTGTCCAACAAAGGGCCAGAGCTTGAATTAAAAGCCTTGCTTTCCTAACTCAAAACTTATGCTTATTCGACTACACCAGAATGAATACAAGACAGTCATTATTTATCGAATATTTACAACATGACAGGGTCTGTTCAGACAGCTTGTAGGGCATTAACTCATTAAATCTTCACGTCAGCTAGTATCCATTTTATAGATTCTTGCCCAGAGTCACATAGCTAACCAGTAAAAAGGTGAGGATTAGAGGCCAGGTATTATCATCTCTTGTCTTCCACCAGCCTCAAGCTGTAGCTTCCTGCAATTCTTGCAGTGGCTGGGAGTGAGGACAACTACGGATGACAGTTCAGTCTGCATGCTGTAAATGAACATAACATGGTTTGGAAACTCAAATTTTCCAAAAGCCCTGAGAGTATAGAGCCATTGTTAGGTTTGAAGGGATAGACAAGATTTGCTCAGTGACAGACTGAACCGTAAACTTTGTAATGAGTGCCTTAAAAAGCAATCGTGTAATTCAGTCTTTCTTCACTTAACGAGTTGTTAGATTCATTCAGTTGGTCAGGCAGTAAGGACTTAGCATTTGTCATCTACATGTCAGGTGCCAGTAAGCACTGAACAAATGAAAATGAATCCTTCAGATCCAGGCTTAGTTCAGAGTGGCTCCAATCCCTGTGGGGAGCTTGCAGTCCAGAGCATGCTGTGATGGGATTCATTTATCAGCTAGTTATATATTGGATGATATTTGAATCTACAGATAATTGTATTTTAAATCAGGATGTGGAAGACCTGTCTAAGAATTACTCTTTCGAGGAAAGAGAAATGGTTTCCTCTCCAGTGGTAGGAAACTCTCTGATGTGGGATGTGGACAAGCAGAGTCTGGGTGACTACCTGGTTGGGATTCTATAAAGAGCATTCAAACATCTGGTGACCTGAACAATTCTCATCATAAGAGTTCATGATCCTTACCCTGAACACTCAGAGAAAAGTCGTATCAATACAAGTGTGCAGACCTGCACAAAAGGATAAAATTGTGGTCAGTGATTCTTTCAATACTGGTCTATGGGGCATGGTTTTGAGATTCTAGATTTCCTAGTCCTTTAAAGAAAAAAATCTCTAGTATGAAGAAGGGCATTAAATTGAGTCACCATTGCTTGGTGGAACTATTCCTTGAGAATACAGAACTTGTTCTGACATGTGCTTGAAGATCTGCTCTAAGTTTTGATTTCCTGAGTGGATACGACCATCAGGGAAAGATATTCCACGTAGATGACAACTAGCAATATTTGGACAGGAACATCTCTCACTTTAAATTACTAAATGGAGGCTCAGCACCTGTGGCTCAATGGGCTAAGGCGCCAGCCACATACACCTAAGCTGGTGGGTTCAAATCCAGCCTGGGCCCGCCAGACAACAGTGACGGCTACAACCAAAAAATGGTTGGGCGTTGTGGCAGGCGCCTGTAGTCCCAGCTACTTGGGAGACAGAGGCAGGAGACTCGCTTAAGCCCAGGAGTTGGAAGTTGCTGTGAGCTGTGATGCCACAGCACTCTACCCAGGGTGACAGCTTGAGGTTCTGTCTCAAAAAAAAAAAAGAAATTACTAAATGGACATCTTAATGTAGAGATGGATCTTAAACATCATCTAAATCGATGGTTTTCAAGCTGTTCTTCTGGGGCCTCATATGCAAACAGTGAACATTTTAAACTGCACTTTTGGGGGTGTCTGATTTATATATTGAAATTTTGAAGTTCAGTTTCATTTAGGGGGAAAAAAAGAACTCCATGGTAAAAAGTTAGAACTTCTGAGATTTGCCCCATTTCTCTATTCACAAAGCAATAAGGTCCAGAAAGGCTAAAAGATTCACCAAATGGCAGAGGTAAATCTTAAATCTAGATCATCACTCTCCTGGCCCCATCAACTGTGCAAACCTTTCCCTTCCTATCTATAACCTGTTGTGAGTCTGGAGAGCAGGGTAGTCACTTGGGCAGTTTACCTCTGGGTGAACTATACCTTTCCAGCAATGTGACAGCTGAGAATTAGACTCCAAAGAGGGACAATTCTGCAAAAACACCAACTGTCCAGCCACCGTTTATTGTTTATATGATTAAGTGCTACATAATCTAGTATGTACCTAACAATAATCTGCTGAGTTGGGCTGAGCAATTATCTTCCCAAGCTCATCCATGTGTAAAAGGTATAACAATCTCAAGGATGTTGAGTTCCTTGAAGAAATATACTAGTAGATAATAACAACAACAAAAAATTCCAGTCTTCTGACTTGTAGAAAGACCAGGCTGCGACCATTATATTATATACTGTTTGAGCCAACTACGAAGATTATGCAGTGCCTGTGTAGACAGAAAAGCAATGATGTCATTAAATAAGATAGCTCCCCAAATTGGCAGCCATAAAAGATGAAAGGCAAAGGCTATGAAGAGCTTTAAAATTATTATAGGGAGACCCACAGTCCCATGAGATATTCTTATCTATACCCTGAATATGGAGGCTTGCATTGATATGTACTCTCAGTCTTCAAATGAATATAGATGCTCTTTTATTTCATGAAGTATAACTTTAATTAAAAGCATACTGAAGCTGAATATGGTGGTGTGTGCTCATAGTTCCAGCCACTCAGGAGATGGGAGTGAGAAGATTGCTTGCATCCAATAGTTGAAGTCCAGGTAGGGCAACATAGGGAGACCTCTCTTAAAAAAAACCCAAAAACTAAAAAAAAAAAAAAAAAAATTACTGAATTCATAACAATATATTTAGCCCATATGTATTTTTTATGGTAAAAATGGAATCAGAGTTTAAAATGTGGGGACCATCTAATTGAGGTTAGAATAAAGGGGGCAGAACAATATTAAGATAGGAGATAATTATTTTAAAACATATTTTCTATCTTTTCCTGTCTTTCTATGTTCAAGTAGTATACCTGAATTATTGCTCTTTGTTTTTCATGTTGAATGGCTGCTTCTTATCTAGCTGTGTTTATCATGTGTGGTCAGATCATTGATTCTCAGAAAAACTCCCCTGTAGCCTAGCCCTACATTCCTCCAAGATAATATCATCTGCAGGAGTCAAGTTTCTTGCCAGGAGGGCTGATTTACAGAAATAAACAAACAGGAAGTAAAACCCATGACATATTAAAGAAATTTTCAAACTTGGACAGGCCATTAACAACTAATACTACCTTAACTATTAAGTGTCTCTAAAAAAAATAGAACATCCAGTCAAACTGACCTGCAGAATCAGAACAGTAAACAGAACACAAAAAGGGCTGTAAGCAATACCATCTAGGAACATCGGGGTAACAGATAGGCTCCGTGTCTGCCAGGGACCCTAGGAGAAGCAGCTGTTCCCTTCTCTCAAAACAAACTGTCCTCTGGTGCGTGTCAATTTGTTACCAGCTCAGATCTGCTTTTGAGGAGTAAGCCAAACACGTAGCCACTGGTGATTTACCTTAGAGAGGGCATTAGGGAAACTTAAAAAACAAGCATCAACTTGAAAAGGCCCTATTTTATATCTCTCCTTGGTCTCTGGCAATCTTCCCTTCTTCTACATACTCAGCCCTCACCCTCCCTTCCATCTGATTCTTTGTTAGATGGAACACAGACAATGGAAAGCGCCTGGGAAACAAACTTAACATTTCCTTCTGGAAATGTTACCTATTTTTAAATAACAACTCAGAGTCTATAAATATTTTCATTAGAAATCTTCACTCCCATGGGCGGTGCCTGTGGCTCAATGGAGTAGGGCACCGGCCCCATATGCTGGAGGTGGTGGGTTCAAACCCAGCCCCAACCAAAAACTGCAAAAAAAAAAAAAAAAGAAAAAAAGAAATCCATGCTCTCCACACACACCACAGTCGCTGTGAAAAGCCAATTTCTCTAAGTCAGAACCTAGAATTTAAGGCTTCCCCTCAGTGTACTACTAAAACCCTTCATATGCACTGTGAATCTAGGCTTTTACAGAGATTGAAGGACAGGGTCTTACTCATATGTTTATCTCATGAACTAAATTCATATACTTCCATGTAGAGTTGGGGTTTGGAGGTAGACTACAGAGAGGAAAGTTACTGTTAGCAGTAACAGTAAACAGAACATAAAAAAGGCTGTAAGCAACACCATCTAGGAACACAGGGGTAACAGATAGGCTCTGTGTCACCTGGGGACCCCAGGTTCAGTGTGGTGGAGCTTTGAATTGATTGTGTGATCTTTGGCAAGTCCTATAATCTCTCTGGACCCCAGATAACTAATATGGGAAATAAAAAGGTCATACTAGACAAGCCCCAACTTTGTATAATTCCCAGCATTACTAAATGAGAAATGAAGAGCAACAGCAAATCAGATTACGGATGCGGTAATTGGATTATTCCCAATTGCTCACTGTCTCCCTGCTAAAGAATTATACAGCTTTAGTCAACTGACGTGGCAGTACCTTCCACCACTGTAAGCAGAATATGTAGTATCTTCCCACCTACTTTACACGGGCTTGCCCGTGTGACTTGATTTAGCCAAGTGAGGTGAGCAGATGTGACACAAGCAGAGGCTGTCGAAGTGGCTTCACGTCTTTTGCTCCTGTCAGCTACTGCCTTGCTGCTGGTTCAAGACCAAGGAAAGAAGATGTAGAGCTGACCAAAACCTTGAATAAGAAACATAAACATCAGCTGTTTTAAGCCTATAAAATTTGTGGTTGGTTGTGATAGAGCACAATTGCAGCAAAAATCCGACAGATACACTAAACCTCTCGCTCTTTTACCTTTGCTCATACATTGTATCTGACAATGTGCCCACTGACCTGAAAACTTCATGAAGGCTACTGAGCTGCATCGACACCTTCTAGGCATCTCGGGTTGACCATGGACATGTTCTTCTCGTTAGTACCATCAGTCAAACTGTTTTTGGTGCTGAGAATACTGCACACCTAAAAGTTATTGTACTAAAATCTTCTCTGTGAAAAATGGTGTGTTTTTAGCCTATGTTGAGAAATGAGTTATATGAAATCATGCTGTGTTGCCTGTAAGGATGATGGTTACTGTCACAGAGTAGCTTTTATGGCAGTTTTTTGGAGAAATTTCTCTCTAGTTTCAGCAAGTAGAGAAATTATGTTCATCCCAAGCAATTGCTTGCTTTGAATCTTTTGGACACTCAATTTCTAACTGGTTACGAGCCCTTTGGAAATTGCTTTAAAAGGTCAGAGTGAAATACGTGGCCGTCCACAAGCAAGTACACGTAGGTGATCTTGCAGCTTGCATTTTGTTTATCAACTTGCCTCCTAGTTTCATTTTATTTTTCCTACACTCATTTCTCTTTTTGTGTTTTCCCAATGATTTATGTTTTTATTACATTAAATATTGTTATATCATATACACGTATACTTGTGCCTTCCCCCTAAATCCTTTTAGAAACAGAGTTCAGAATATACAAAACACTAGAGTTAATAAGTAAATCTCAATTATTAGTGCCATGAAGACAAAAGTACACTTTCATCACTGATCCCTCAACTCTTTTGTTGTAAAACTTACTGAAGATCTGTTATTTCTTTAGTCTGAATTATCTCCATGTAGGTATTGTGCATAAAGCGCCGATCCCCATTTCAAATTCCACATCAAAATAAATGTAAGGTCAAAAAACTGTCTTTCTTGAAGCTGCTTGAAATAAGAACGAAGGTTTTTTCTTTACTAAGAACTTGAAATATTGTTCTTTTAATTATCAACACAACTTTTCCTTCAGTAATTGCTGAATACATATTATGTGCTTAGATGATGCTATCTGCTATGGACAATAAAGAATCATCTAAGCCCAGGAGTTGGAGGTTGCTATGAGCTGTGTGATGCCACGGCACTCTACCCAGGGTGATAAAGTGAGACTCTGTCTCTACAAAAAAAAAAAAAAAAAATGATTAAGATACTTATAGATCTTAAAACTCCTATGTGTGCTTCATGTGCATCTATATTGCCAAGACTTGCTTCCCTTAGCTGTAACTGAGGTTCATTATGAGAATGAAGAAAGGTGAGGGAGTGTGAAAGAACTAGGGACCACCAGCAGAAGCATAATCCGCCTCCTCATTCCAGTGTAGTATTTAAAATACAGTAATCTCCCCATTATCCAGCACCCATGGGGATTGGTAGATTCCACATAAATGTAGTTTCTGGTTGCTTGAGAGTTACTATTAAATATTGGCCTAACTAATTCTATACTCCATACTATACCATACCATACCATACCATACCATTAACTCTGTATTGACTTGATAATAATATTGAAATACACTTTTTAAAATCAAATTAAGGGCCAGGCATGGTAGCTCATGCCTGTAATTCTAGCACTCTGGGAGGCCAAGGCTGGTCGATTGTCTGAGCTTAGAAGTTGAACACTAGCCTGAGCTAGAGCAAGACCTCATCTCTAAAAATAGCTAGCCATGGTGGCAGGACCCTATAGTCGCAGCTACATGGGAGGCTGAGGCAAGAGGATAGCTTAAGCCTAAGAGTTTGTGGTTACCATTAGCTATGATGCCACAGCATTCTACCAAGAGTGATACAGTGAGACTCTGTCTCCACAAAAAAAAAAAGCAAATTAAAACAAATAAAGACAAACTTCACTTATTATAACACAGTTTTACTATATTATAAAACAGCTTTGTAAATGCAGTGTACAATTTTAGTTAAACTTGTAGTAAGTACAGGCTTGGTGCCTATAGCTCAGCGGCTAGGGCACCAGCCACATACACCAGAACTGGGGGGTTCAAAGCCAGCCCAGGCCTGCCAAACAACAATAAGCCAAAAAGTAGCCAGGCATTATGGCAGGGAACCTATAGACCCAGCTACTTGGGAGGCTGAGGCAAGAGAATATATTAAGCCCAGGAGTTTGAGGTTGCTGTGAGCTATGATGCCAAGGCACTCTACTGAGGGTGACATAATGAGACTCTGTCTCAAAAAAAAAAAAATGGTAATAAGTACAATTTTCAACTTCACTACCACATTTTTAAGTAACACACATTAATAATTAAAACTTTGACAGAGAACACAGAGAAGCCGTGGAAGTGATGCATAACAGCACAGCACATCAGGTTTAAACTCTGATTTTTTCTTTTTCTTTTCTTTTTTTTGGCCAGGTTGGAGGATGATTGCTTGAGTTCTGGATAATGGGGAGTTTACTGTACATCAAAGAATCAGTCACTGAAGTTGAAGAGTTGGGGCAGGACAAGTCTAGGAAAGACCAGCATGAACACAAAATAAGAGTTCACGGTGGGGAAAACAGAAACCTGAACTAACTGGTCTCACTAGATGGAAATCAAAAATAATCAGCAATGAAAAGAGCCAAATCAGAAGCAGAAACAAGGGCTCCAATTTAAGATGTTGATTTAGCTTGCATGTTTTAACTGTCATTGACTGTCCAAAGGAATATGAAAATAGGGGAAAATATCAGTTGCCACTTGCTGTGAATTTAGAATATTTCTTTTGAAGTATTCTATGTTTAGAGGCAAATGTGAGGTACAAGGCCGTCAGAGAGGGGCAAATATCCTACCAGCATCTATGGAAAGTTTGTTAAAGCTAGAGTCCACTCAGAGTAATATCCCATGGCCTCCCAGCTTACCCTTCATACACCTGGCATTACCAAATACAGTCTCAGAAACCAAGGAGAAATACTTTGACACACAGTCAAGTGGCTGGCCCTACTAACTCTGTCTGGTACTCTTTGGCTAGTCCCACAGACACATGGAATCCCAATTTGTTAAAGTAACTATGGTAAAGCTTGAACTTTTCTCTTCTCTCATTGTCTGAAATTAACTGTGAGCTCCAAACATGGATCTGACCATAATCATAAACAAAACAAACAAATGAACCCTCTTCCAAATTAAAATTCTCAGGTTTACTCTATAAAAGGAGACTAACTAAAGGAATAAATTTAAACAATCTAACCCATGAAATCGGTAATAATAAAAACAAAATGAAATAAAACAAAAAAAAATTTAGAAAAATCTCCAAACGCCAAATCCTGAAGAGATCCCAAGTTATGAACAAGTTTCAAAAGAACATTATACCATATGCACACCATATGCACAATTCAACACAAAAAGGATCACAGACCTCATTGCAAAAGCAAAAACTATAAAGCTCTTAAAAGAAAGCATGGGCATAAATATTTGTGACCTTGGTTTAGGCAGAGGTTTTGTAGATATGATATCAGAAGCACAAGTAATAAAAAAAAGATAAATTGGACTTCATAAAAATTAAAAACTTGTGAGATTCAAAGCAAACCTTGAGAAAGTGAAGAGACAATATTTTCTCTCATACTGTGAGAGAAATGAGTTATATGAAATGGTGCTGTGTTGGTACAATTCTCTCATTGTGTGAGAAAAAAATATTTTCAAATCATATAACTGATAAAGGATTTGTATCCAGAACTTTTACAACTCCATGACAAAAACACAGCCCTGTTTTGAAATGATCTGAATAAACATAGCTCCAAAGAAGATAGACATCTGGCCAATGAGCACATTAAAAGATGCACGTTATCGTGGTCATTAAGAAAATGCAAATGTAAACCATAATCATATACCACTTTACACCCCGCAGAATGGCTATAATAAAAAAAAAAAAGTATTTTCAATAATATGGAGAAATTGGGACCTTCATGCAAGTTGCTAGTGAGAATGTGAAATGGTACAGTCACTTTGGAAAAACAATTTGGCAGTTCCTCAGAAAGTTAAACATAGAGTTACCCTATGACCCAACAATTCTACTCTTAGATACTTACCCAAGATAAATGAAAAGACGATTACACAATAACCTATACATGAATGTTCTTAGCAACATCATTCATAGTAACCAAAAATATGGAAATAACTCAGATGTTTATCAATTCATGAATAGATAAAGAAAATGTTAAACACAAACAGAGGGATATACTATTTAGCAATAAAAAGGAAAGTGCTACAGATACATGCTACAACATGGATGAACTTTGAAAGCCTTATACTCAGTGAAAAAAGCCAGACACAAAAAACCACATATTTTATGATTCTACATGTGTATAAAGTCTCACATATTGTACATAAGCAAATCCACAGAAATTGTAGATTAGTAATTTCCAGGAGCTAAGAGCAGGGGAAATAGTGAGTGATTGCTAAGGATTATGGGGTTTCCTTTGGGGATCATGAGAATATTCTGAAAATGGATAATGATCATGGTTATACAGCCTCAAAGTCCTAAAAACCACTGTATCACATACTTTAAGAGAGTAGATTTACCCCACTGGCAATTGCAAGCAACAACAAAAATAAATAAATGGGACCTAATCAAGTTAAAAAGTGTCTCCACAGCAAAGGACACCATCAACCAAGCAAAGAGACAACCTTCAGAATGGGAGAAGATATCTGCATGCTACAAATCCAAAAAATGGCTAATAAGCAGAATCTACAAAGAACTCAAGCAAATCAACAATAAAAGAGTCAACAACCCCATTAAAAACCAGGCAAGAGACACGAACAGAATCTTTTCACATGAGGACAGATGAGTGGCTGATAAACACATGAAAAAAATGCTCATCATCCCTAATCATCAGAGAAATGCAAATCAAAACCACTTGAGCTATCTCCTAACCCCAGTGAGAATGGCCCACATCACAACATCCCAAAGTAACACATGCTGATGTGGGCGTAGAGAGAAGGAAACACTCGTGCACTGTTAGTAGGACAGCAAACTAGTATGGCCTCTGTGGAAAGACGTATGGAGATTCCTCAAAGAGCTAAAAAGACCTATCATTTGATTCTGTAATCCCATTGCTAGAAAAAGAAAAAAGGCATTTTACCATAAGAACATTCACACTAAATGCTACAGCAACCCAATTCATAATCGCAAAGATGTGAAAACAACCCAAGTACTCTTCAACACATGGATGTATTAATAAACTGTGGTGTATGTTGTACACTGTGGAATGCTTTCCAGACTTAAAATAGATGGAGATTTTATCTCTTTTATAATAACCTGGACAGATGTGGAGAACATTCTCCTAAGACAAGCATCACAAGAATGGAAACGGAGAATCATATTTACTCAGTACTTAATTGAAACTAGTAGACTACGTGTTCACAGGAGAGAAAAAATCAATTAAATTCAAGTCAGGGGAAGAGGGATAAAGGGCTGGGTACATTTCCATCCAACAGGCACCTTGCAGGTATATGGCATATTTCCTAGGGGAAGGACATAACTACAACTCAGACTCCAACCTTAAAAAAGCAAATTATGAAAAAACAAACTAAAAAAAGCAAATTATGTACTAAACTGTATCTATCCTCATTTTAATCTGAAAATAAATAAATGAATAGGTGGATTTTGTGGTGTGTTAATTTTATCTCAATAAAGCTATTATTTAAAAATAACATTACATTTTAAAATGCAAACAATTTGACACTAGAAAAGATTAAAATAAGAATAGGACTGCCACAAGTTTAAAAAAAGAATGAAATGAAAGCAGTAAAGAGCACAGTTAGAAAATGCCAAAAATCAAATCAAGGAATTTGAAAACTATCTCAAAAACTCCTGCAGAGGTCAGAGGAAAATGATAAAATAATGAATGAGAGAAAAGGTAACATAAAAAGAACAGATTGAGGACATCCAACAAAGGATTTCCAAATTATTATTGAATAATAATCAAACAAATAGGTTGTTTTAATTTCCTTGATTCTTCTAAGACTAAGCCAAGTTAAGATCCAGAGAATCAAGTGAACAGAATTAAAGTAGAACCTCTGTAAGCTGACTATTCAAGGGGCTGTAACAAACTGGTCAACACACAGAAGTAATCAACATAAGGAACTAGGGCTGCTATACTGATATGTACAAGTCGTGTCTGGTCTACGAAAATTAACAAGTTTTGATGTAAGCATTCCAAATTGTATATAAAATCAACACATTGCACTCCATATTGCATGAATTCACTTATATATGGATTCTAAAAAAAGTCAAACTCACAGAAGCACAGAGTAGAATAGCGTTTATCAGAGGCCATTTATTAAATGCATTAGTGCACACAGCTATGATTTAATAAAAAATTGTAATTAAAAAAAGAAAATTAGATCAACTTAAGGAGGTGGCCAACTGTGGAGGTTCTACTATATTTCTTATTTTATTATTAATAAAAATTGTTTTAGTAGCTTAAAACTTAAAATTTGTAGTTGACAAACAAAAATTATGTATTTTATGGAATATAATGTGATGTTTTGATCTATGTATACATTGTGGAATCAAGGTAATTAACATACCCATCACCTTACCTACTTATTTTGTGTGTGTGTGTGTTGACAACATTTAATATCTTTTAGCAATTTTGAATACATGGGTCACTATGGAAGTTTTGAGATAGACTGTATTATAGTCCGTTATTTCACTTCCAAGAAACATAGTTGACAGGGTCCTTTCTGATTTACTAGTGCTAGTTCCACCTTGCTTGGCCTACTTGTAAGGAAACTTCCTTGTTGTAAGGAAAGTTTCATTTATTCCCATCTGCACAGATTTTACCTTTCTTGATTTTTGCCTACCTTAAAACATTTGTAATGACCCATGTATACATTTTATTAAGTATAGTCACCATGATATACAATAGATCACTAAAACTTATTTCTCCTAAGTGAAGCTTTATACACTTTGACCAACATCTGCTCTTTCTCCATGCCCACCTCCCTACCCACAACCTCTGATAAATGCTATTCTACTCTGTGCTTCTGTGAGTTTGACTTTTTTTTAGATTCCATATATAAGTGAATTCACGCAATATTTGTTTTTCTGTGCTTGGCTTATTTCAGTTAACATAACATTCCCCATCTATGTTGTTACTAATGACAGAATTCCCTTCCCTTTAAAGGCCGTATAGTATTCCATTGTACACACATACCATATTTTCCTTATTTGTTCACCCATTGACCAACATGTAGGTTGCTTGCGTATCTTAGTTATTGTGAATAATGCTGCTATAAATGTAAAAGTGCAGCTATCTCTTTGACAAAAGATTTTGACTCCTTTGGATATATACCCAGGAGGCAGATTGCTGGGCCATATGGAAATTCATTTTTAGTTTTTTCAGGGACTTCCATACTGTTTTCCATAATGTCTGTACTCAATTTACATTTCCATTAGCAGTGACCTAGAGTTCTCTTCTCCACATCATTGACAACACCTGTTATTTTTCATCTTTTTTATAATGGCCATTCTGCCGGGGGGTAAGGTGCTATCTCATTGAGATTTTACTTTGCATTTCCCTGAGGATTAGAGATGTTGAGCATTTTTTTAATAAACTGTCAGCCATTTGTATGTCTTCTTTTGAGAAATGTCTGTTAGATTCAAATGTGTTGGTTGGAAAACTTTGGTGTCTACTCCAAGTTGTATTACAGTAAAACATTAAGCCATAATCCTATAAATCTGGGTCCTCACTCTGATATAAGGAATGAGGCTTTGGCCAAATCATTTGGCTTTTTTGAGGCTCAAGTTCCTCCTCTGATTAAAAAAAAAAAAAAAAAAAAACTTGAAGTAGATGACTTTAATTGAGTTGCCTTACGCATAACATATAGGCCAAAGAAGAGGTAAAAGGAAAAATAAGAAAGCTAGATGGGGAAGATAACTTTCTCTTTCTCTATCAGAACTAAAACATTGGGGTTGGCCTGAGGAGGGGACAGGAGGTGGGGGGAGGCATGTACAAGCATTCCTGACACTGTCCATAGAACTGAAGAGTCATTTCGACTCCTTTGGATATATACCCAGGAGGCAGATTGCTGGGTCATTTGGAAATTCATTTTTAGTTTTCTCAGGGACTGCCATACTGTTTTCCATAATGTCTGTACTCATTTACATTTCCATTAGCAGTGAACTAGAGTTCTCTTCTCCACATCATTGACAACACCTATTATCTTTCATCTTTTATAATGGCCATTCTGTCGGGGGTAAGGTGCATTCCCCTGAATGGCATTCAGGGGAATTAGAAATTGCTTTGTTAAGGAATATGGAGATATGACCATTTTAGACAGAATACTGCCACTCTGAGCTCATTCACTTCTGTGTATTTAACTACCACATCTATCCTGATGGTTCCAAACCCTGTATCTCTGGCATTCCTCCTGATCTCTCAATGTGTATTTTCAACCATCTGCCAAGCATCACCTATATTTTCCTGTACCAAATTTACTACAAATTTAACAGGTCCTAAAGTGAATTTGCTATATTCACTGATGATCCTGCTTCTTCTCCTGCATTTTTAGCATGATTAGTGATACGACAATTCACTCTTTTTTTCCAAGGCAATGACTTAGGAGACTTAAGTGATTTTACCATGCCCACTGCCTATAATCAATCACCAAATTTTGCCAATGTGGCCCATAAATACATCTTACATTCTTTTCTTTCTCTTCATCCCACTGTCACTGGCTTTATTTACATTTTAAACATGTCTTTCCTGGACTATTATAATCTCTCTATCTCCAATATTGTACACTTCCAATTTACACTTATGATCAAGTTATTTCCCTGCTAACATCCTTCTGTGGCTCTAGTTGATTACAGCAAAAAATCCACATTACTTAGAACAGCACTCAAGGACACTTCATAATCTGTCCAAGGAAGAAAATTCTGAAACAGGACACTTATTAGGGAGTTTCCTGTGCCTTAACCCTTGTGGAGGGATGGAGAAAGAGACAGGTTTAGGCAGAGCAAGAAGTTAAGCTGTGATCTAGCCCCAACAGAGGTCTATCATTCCCCCACATGGGTAGGTCTGGAGCTGGAATGCTCCAAGTTGGATCAGGTAGGCCAGGACATTATACAACACATTGGTCAAGCATTGGATGCAAGATGTCTCTGGAAGGAAGCATGATCTTGGGTAATGCAACAATTTGAGGGTTGCCTTCGGGCAGCACTCCCAGAAGTTGAGAAAGCAAGTACTTCATAGCCCAAGATAGATCTGGATAGCACATCAACAAATCCACTAGTATGCCTCTATACATCTTCCTCTGCTGCTTCTCTTTATTCTTCATCAGACTGTGAACTCTGTGCAGCAAATGCTATAACTACATAAATCATTGTTTCTCCTGAATGCTTGCAACATGGCAAGTCAATAAACAAAATAGATGAATTAAATGAACGAATGTGTATTATCTTTCTCCCAGTCTTTACTCTTGGATGTTCAGTCAAACCAAACTACATGCAGTTCCTCAAATTTTTTAATTTTTAATTTTTTAAGTTCTCTTTGAACTCTTGCTTTCAGTTTGCTCTTCCTTTGGTTCAAAACACCTTTGTCTGACTTAATCACCAGCTGAATGTCTACATTTTTATTAACAGGGATCTCAATTGTCACCAATGGAAAACTTTTTTTGGTGTAATCACAATCTTCATTCTCCGTGTTTCCAGAGAACTCATTCTGTACCAACTATCAGACTACCATATGTTTTTAAAATTTACATGTCTGATCCTTTTAAGGGGATATAAGACTTTAAGCCCAATAGGCTTTAAACTAACCAAACTAAGGCACATAGGTTTCTAATGCAAATTTTCTCCTTTGCTGGGAACTCTCTTACTTAGTGAGAGGAGGGAGAGGTCCTTAGTTGGTACGTTTATGTCCTACTCTAGAAGCCTGACCCAGCAGGACAGAGGTGGATACACTGAAATCCTATAATGCAGCTATTTTCCATTGTCCTGTTCCCTGTGCTTTTCATAGTCCAGGCTGTTGCTGGATGATTTTGTGCAGAGTGGTGGATTTTTTTCCCTAGATGCTGTTGGAAGCTCGGGTTGGGGGCTAGGAAAGTCCACTGAGGATGAATTGGGAGGTTTTTTTGCCTGAGTCTTCCCACAGCAGGGACAGTGGCAGCCGCTGAGTAAATCTGTCTAGACAGTAGTCATGAGTGTCGAGGCTGTGGGTGCTCACCACAACTGAGTACAGGTGCAATGAGGCTTGTGACTAGTGGGCTCCTGGTGGAGTAAGGGGGTTCCCACCAGGTAGTAGGTAGGAAACTTAGAGGAAGATCTACGGGCTCTGCCATCGGCATGGAAGCCTCAGAGCTGGGGCTGTAAGGCTGGACAGCAGTGTGGAAGCCATGTGGGCAATGCTGTGGAGCAGGCATGTGGGTGGGGCCACAGGCCCACTGGTGGCAATGTGAGAGCCTTGGGAGCAGGGTTGTGGGGCCTGTAGGCAGCCTGGGAACCTCAGGTAAGAAGCCATATGAATATAGAAGACTTTCAAAGGCTGCTGTAGCCAATTCTTATGCACAAGGTAAGCTAGAAGTGCCACTGAATTGATGTTCTATCCTTAAGGTGTGTGTGTGATCTCTCTGAATTCTCTCTTCTACAGTGATTCCTAGAGCTTCCCAGTGGGAGGAAGTTTTAGTTGCCCACAGCAGAGGCTGGATCAATATCTTCCCTTTCCTATCTGATTTTCTGCTCCTTGTCGTTGTTCATTGAATCATCTCCCAAATAAATTACTTGTACTTGATTTCTTATCTCAGGGTCTATTTCTGGGATCATCTAAATTAAGATCCTCTTTATGATAAGCAAATGACTCCTCACAGATCATATGAATTGTATAAGTAAAATTTACAGCTTTACGTTCCCAGAAAAGGTAGTCCCCACCCTCACTGAGTATAGGAAATAGAAGGAAAATAAAGACAGGATAGTGAATGTTACTGTAAGGTCCAAAGTGCACTTCCATATGTGACCTGAACCCCGCTATTCTAGAAACGAATTCTGTCCCCAATTAAGTCCAAGTTCTGTTGCTGTAAGTGGGACCAGATACATAATTGCTGTTATAATTTGTTGTTTAGGAGTGAACCCACCTTAGCCCTTAAGATGAATCCTTAGCTCCTCTGAGATGACTTCTAGGACCAGCAATTGCAAATAACCTTCCAATGACAGAGATTTTTTTTTTCATTCTACCTAGGACGTTTCCCATGAGAAGTAAAGTTCTTTTTATAGTTTGATGCTTCTGAATAAGCCTATCTCCCATATTCAGCATTCTTCTGCACATGCCCACATCTCCACCTCCAGCTGTTTTACTCCCCCAGTTGTCAGTCTAGGAAAAGATTTATCCTAGATACTGAGCCCTCAACTATTTGATCACTTGCCTACCGTGACTGCTGCTACTCCAGGTAGTTCCCAAAGATATGTGCTTCTAACAGTGTAGTCAATTTCACTGGCAATGAGGTTAGTCTGGGCTACCAGACTGGTTGAAAAATTAATTCATTGGAAGTCAACTACCATATAGGCACCAAAGCTTTGGCCTGCACTCTGAAGTGATTTCTTACTTTGGCAAATTATTCATAACTGAGAGTAAACTATTAAGACCACTGATCTAGTGACTTCTACTCTTCCTCCATGCCTTCTTGCTACTGAGGTCTCTAACCTGGTAGAATGCCTCCACCAGGGGAAAGAGATTTTAGACTATTCTTTTTAGAACAGCCATATGACCAAGTAGGTTCTCAGAGAAAGAAGCAACTTTATAAAGTAAAGACAAAAGAGCTCTCCGAGTGGAAAACAAATTTTTCTCTGCTTCACAAACAAGTCCACCTCCTGTGTCTGATTGCTTCCTTTTTTTCTAGTATTGATTATATAATGTCCTTAGGTGCCATCTGCCTTGAGGATGGTGTGATGGTAGACTGGGCTGCCAGACTGGTTGAAAATCAATATTCTTTCTTGTTGCAAATACGTCAGATAAAAGATAAGCCAATCTTCATAGTACAAAAGAAATGAAAACTGAAGATAAACAGGAAACCTGGATTCTTGCAGGCATTTGGAGTAAGTCCCGACTTTGTTTCTGGTTAGTAGGCACAATTTTTTTGCTGTTGTCTGGAAGATCAACCTGAGAGGACTGAATTTTAGGATATATGGATTTACTGATGAATTAGAAATAATTGAAAAACTAGAAGACAGATGCGATAGTAAAACAAAAAAAAAAAAAAAAGGAAAGAGTTCACTGAAAGAACAACATGAACTTTATGACGCAGCTGTGGCTACTTCAAATAATAACTAATTCCAAATGTTGAATAAGAGATAAGTGGAAAACAGGAGGGAAAAGAAAGTGACCAGAAACAACCTAAATGCCCATCACCTCAGGAATGGATTAATAAGCTGTGGTATATGTATTCCGTGGGATACTATTCAGGCATAAAACCAGAAAGTGACCAGAGGTGGTACAAGAGAGAGGGGAGGAGAGATGATGGGGAATTAAAGGGCACAACTCCATGTGGTTATATGTGAGATTACGTGGGAGAGAGAGCAAAAGTAGGTAGTCAGGAAACAAGAAGTGAGGGGACGTGGACTAGCACAGGGCTCAGTGGCCTACAGGCTACCTCTGGCCTCTGCCCATCATTGTAAATAGGTGATTAAATATAAAATGTTTGATTTTGAAGCAAAGGTTCAGTTTATAGTATCTCAAACAGGAAGTTCAATTGATCAAAGTATGCACCTAAACTGTCAACCCAGCGTTGCCGTCTTAAAGGCAGCTTATTTATTTCAGCAATGAAGAAGCTTGGAGAGCAAGTGGCAATAAAATCACAAAAAGCATTTTCTTCAGCTTGTTGAAAATTGAATATTTTTCCTTGCAAGAACTAGTCTAAAGCTTGGAAGAAGAGGTAGTCAGTTGATGAAAGGTCTGGTGAATACAGTGGATGTCAGAGAGTTTCCAGTCCAGCTTCTGTGCTTTGAACAGCATTGTTTGTATGACGTATAGATGAGTAGTATCTTTCAAGAAGATTGGCCTGTCTCTACAGACCAGTCTCAGCTATTTAATCACAATTCATATAACTGGTGGCAATAGACATCCCCTGAAACTGACTAACAAGGTTTCCTGAAGCTGTGGTGGATAATAACAGCACTGGACCACCAAACAGACACCAGTAGCTGTTTTTGATGACTATTTGGTTTTGGACTGTGTTTTGGCAGTTCATCTTTATCCAGCCATTGTGTTGAATATTTGTGATTGTCAGAAAAAATCTGTTTTTTATCACATGTAACAATATCGTGTAGAAATGGTTCATCTTTACGTCATCACAGTAAAGAAAGGCAAGCTTTGAGATGATTTCTCTTCTGTCAACTAATTTAATTTATGCAGAACCCATCTACCCTGCTTTTTTACCTTGACAATTTGTTTCCAATGGTCCAATATTATTGCAATAGTAACGTCAAACTGTGCTGCCAATTCATGCATAGGTTGAGATAGATTTGTTTTTACTACAGCTTTCAGCTCATCATTATCCATTATCTACCTTGGTCTCATGTCACCCCCTCATAGCTCATTTTCAAGAATAAAATCACCAGAAAGGAACTTCTCAAATTATCGATGTATTGTGCATTCATTAGCTATATCCTTCCCAAATACTTTGTTGATATTTTATACTGTCTGTGCTGCATTGATTCCATGATGGAATTCACATTTGAAAAGAACACAAATTTTTGACTTATTCATGGTTTTATAAAAATTGCTTAAAAAACTGACAGATAATCATAAGCCAAACCATGCATTTGAAAGAATGAGGATGTACTTTCACAATAAAAATAAAACAAGAAGTGTCAAAGTGAAATGTCAGAAATATCAACTGTCAAACTCAGTACTTAAGGAAATCAGAAATTTTCTACTTACTAAGCTAGTCATTAGTTTAATAGTTTATTGGAGCACAGTCAGTTCATTTATTTATGCATTGTCTATGAGTAGATATGTGGACTGCCAAACCTAAAGTATGTTACTTTTATAGAAGAAAAAAGTCATTTTATCGTAAAGACATTTGCATTAGATTGTTTATTGCAGCTCAGTTTACAATAGCTAAGACGTGGAAACAACCTAAATGCCCATCACCTCAGGAATGGATTAACAACTGTGGTATATGTATGCCACGAAATACTATTCAGGCATAAAAAAGATGATGACTTTACATCTTTTGTATAAACCTGGATATAGTTAAAACACATTCTTCTTAGTAAAGTATCACAATAATGGAAAAGAAAATATCTAATGTACTCAATTTTATTATGAAACCAGCAGATGATCTAACATATGCACACACAGGAGAAAAACTTAATTCCATTCAAGTGGGGGTGGGGAATGAGGGGTATAGGAAAGGGGAGGGGATTGGTGTGCTCCCACTTAAGGGGAACAATGTAGGGGTGTATGGCACACCTTTTGGGTGTAGGACACAACTGTAAGAGGGACTCTACCTAACACATTCAAATATTGTGACCTGGTTGTTTGTCCTCATAACCTGAAACAAATTCAAATATTTTGACCTCGTTGTTTGACCTCACAATAACTTGAATTAAAAAAAAAAAAAAGACTGTCAACCCCTAGACTAAAGGAAGGCAGAGTAGGAGGAATCAATTGGTTAATGAAATAGTCATGGCAGTGAAAATGCCAGTAGTGGGTGTTGGTGGTGCCCCTTTCAGATTCCTCAGCTTTTGCTGAGTGTTAAAACCATTTCAGATGTCCCCTCTTGAATGACTTTGGCTAAGGACTTTGCCAAATGTATACAAAGGCTAGTCCTTTTCCCTCAAGGTGTAACTAACTCTGTAGTCTCATTTTTACCCTAGTACACCCCCAGCAATCAGACTGACGCTGGTGTCCAGCTGAGAACACATCTGTACTTTGCTTTGTAGCCCTGCCCTATCCTGCTTCTCCAATACCCACTTCTACTGAAGGCACTCCAGCAATAAATCACTTGAATGCACACAAAACCCCCTTTCTCAGGCCTGCTTCTGTACAGCCTAACTTTCAATGGCACTATTTCATGCTAATATGTGCACTTAGCCAACATTTTAGTAGAAACAAATGCAAAGCATAGAAGGCTACACCAAATTCTATATTTTTATAGAAAAATATGATCATTAAAATCATCACTAATAAAATTACCTTACAGACTGTGGTCGCAGAAGTGTACTAAAGCAGCTTACTATGTTCCGTTCTTGGCCCCAAGCACTAGATGTGCCTAAGTACAATGGAAACACGCACAAGCAGGTTTGGAGCCTTTCGTTATCCGTGTGGGAGCTGCTCCGGGTAACCTTCTGTAATCAGGCAGGGCGCCTTTCTAACTTGCAAGGCTAAGGCAGATCATCCAAAACTTCCTCTGTGGCAAGAACGCATGAAGCCATTTCTGATCTGATCAAACTAAAAATACTTTTAAATCAGCAAAGAGGCCTCTGGGCTATCATCATCAGCGTATGATGCCATTCCTTTTCTTCCTAAGTATACCAGGCTACATAGGACACTACATTACATGGCTTCATTCACTCTGGAAACCCTGAAAAAATTAGAAAAGGATTCATGCACCACAATTGTGCTTTCCAGCTCTGCGGAGTTTTTTATTCTCACCACATGTGCTAGGTTAACATCCACTAATACACCCAGCCAAGAGGCAGAAGAAGGGAGAGTTAACATAACCCAAGCTTGTCAGGGTGCAGTCACGGGTCACTTAACAGTGGGGATATATTCTGAGAAATGCTTCTTTTGGTGGTTCCATCACTGGGCAAACATCAGAGCCTACCGCACACCCAGGCTATATGGGGTAGCCCATCGTGTCCAGGCTATGAACCTGTACAGCATGTTACTGTAATGAATATTATAGGCAACTATAGCACACTGCTAAGTGTTTGTGTAAATGTATTTAAACACAGACAAAGTACAGTAAAAATATGTTATAAATATATGATTATCTTAAAAAGTGGTATACCTATGCAGGTATACATACCATTTCTTTCTTCAATAACAACCTTAGCTTACTCTAACTTTTTTTATTTTATAAACTTTTTAAAAATTTAATTAATTAATTTTTATTAAATCATAATTGTGTACATTGGTGCAATCATGGGGCACAACGTGCTGACTTCATATACAATCTGAAATATTTTCATTGAACTATTTAACATAGCCTTCATGACCTTTTAATCACTATATGAAGACATTTATATTCTACATTTAGTAATTTTCACTTGTACCCTTCTAAGATGCACCGTAAGTGTGATCC
>CAUYON010145535.1:0-28260 GCA_963573935.1 Arctocebus calabarensis
TAGTCCCAGCTATGAAGGAGACTGAGGCAAGAGAATCGCTTAAGCCCAAGAGCTGGAGGTTGCTGTGAGCAGTGTGATGCCACGGCACTCTACCCAGGGCGATAAAGTGAGACTCTGTCTCTACCAAAAAAAAAAAAAAAAAAAGCCACAGTCTATTGAACTGTGGAACACTGACATAATTCAGACATACCACCCTTTGTTCTAATCTTCCTTGTGCCTTGACATTTGTGACATCTAAGCCATTCACTTTAGGGTGCAACCAGATTTGTAGGACAAATCAGAAGGGCATGGGGACTTAACAATAGGACACAGAGGAAAGAGATCTATTCATCAGAACTTGAAATATTCAAAAAATTATTTATGAATCTGATTTTGTTTGTTTTTTTTGAAACAGAATCTCACTATCTCGCCCTGGGTAGAGTGTTGTGGCATCACAGCTCATAGCAACTTTAAACTCTTGAGCTTAAGCGATGCTCTTGCCTCAGCCTCCCAAGTAGTTGGGACTGTAGGCACCTGCCACCACACCTGGCTATTTCTTTTTTCTTTTTTTTTTTGCCATTGTCATTGTTGTTTAGTTGGCCCGGGTGGGCTTGAACCTGCCAGCCTGGGTGCATGTGGCTAGCACCCTACTCACTGAGCCACGGGCGCCGAGCCTAGGATGTTTTCAAAAACCATTCAATTAATGTATGGAATAGTAAAAAATTGGAACAACGTAATGAAGAGATAGTTTACTTGTTACTGTTTACTAGGCAAACCTACAGTAAATTCTCCCAGGCATCTACAAATTAACTTACCATGTCCCATGATCTCAGAACTTAGGAGCAGAGAATTTAAGTTTTTTGTTTGCTAACAGGGACCTTTCTTCCCAATGCACACACAGACAGGCATGCTTACCTCTCCTGGTCGGATCTTGATGTAAAAGTTATTCCGTTTGTATGAAATTTTGAGAACCTTGGGCCAGGCAAACCTGTTTATTCGCAGTCGGTCACGATATATCAACAGACCACTTGCACAAACTCCCAACATGATGTCTACCCCCTCCGAATCCTAGAAAATGGCAGCAGGAAACAGTAAGTCAGTATCTTACTTCCTTCCCCCTTCACTGGGTACAAGAGTTAGGCCTCTACAACAAAATCTATAATTGACATTTAAATATGAAAAATACTGCAGCCATTTTTAAAACATTACGGTTACATAACAGCCTTTTAGTGAATATTTTCACCACTATGGAGATAACTGTTAGAGTCCAATCTCCTCTCCCAAGTACCTAAGACTTGCAGCTTAACTAATGTACACCAAGAAGGCCCGGCAGACAAACGTGTGTTAATAACAGTAACGACAGCCCCAGTTACCGCTCCCTGAGTGCCAGACACTGTGCTAATGGCTCTACGTTAGTTCTTTTGTCACTGAGATATGGTGAGATAGCTGCTATTATTATTCCCATTTTACAGATGAGGACAGAGAAGTAGAGTTCCAGTTAACACAGCAGCCTGGTTCCAGAGGGAGTTCCCTCAGCTGACGTGTGTTCTACCAAGGTGGGGTCTGTCTTTTCCTATGAGGGTTTGGGGTTTTGTTCCTTTAAAAAGAGCTTTGCTACACCATTATTTTTTATGTACTGCTGTCATCAGAGACAAACTTAAATGTGAACTAGTTTTTTTCTTTTTTTGAGACAGAGCCTCTAAGCTGTCACCCTGGATAGAGTGCTGTGGCATCACAGCTCACAGCAACCTCCAATTCCTGGGCTCAAGTGAGTCTCCTGCCTCCACCTCCCAAGTAGCTGGGACTACAGGCGCCCACCACAACCCCTGGCCATTTTTTGGTTGCAGCCGTCATTGTTGTTTGGCAGGCCCGGGCTGGATTCGAACCAGCCAGCTCAGGTGTACGTGGCTGGCGCCTTAGCCCATTGAGCCACAGGCGCCCAGCCTGTGAACTAGTTTTTTAAAAGTATAAATGCACTTCCCCAACAAGCTCACTCTCCCCTGATCCACATATTGCCCAGTGGTAATCACATTTAATGATACAAATATTAAAATGTTTATATGTATAGTTTATATGTGTGTCCATAGGTTTTTTTGTTCTTCTTAAAGAGATCATACTAAAATTGCAACTTGCTTTTGCTACTTTCACATTTCTTTTTTTTTTTCAATTTCAGTTTAATATGAGGGTACAAACGATTAGATTACATTATTTGTGTCTGTTAGGTAACATCCAAGCTGGAGTTGAGCAGTTCACCCAGGAGGTGTGCCCTGTATCCCCATGTTGTGTGTACATTTCATCTGTAAGGAATTTCCCAGGGATGTGTGATGCCCAGAGGTCCTACTACGTCAAACTCAGGCAATATACCACAGAGAGTCTTAAATGTTGCATTCCGTTGAAATCAGGTCAAATGAACAGCGATGGTGGCCTTGAATGGAGTAAAAAGGTCGGACTGTGTGTGGGGTTGAGTGAACTCCTTGTCCCAGCAATTGTTGGAAGCAGGGGACAAAAATGGTCACGGGTTGGGCACACGCAGGAAGCTGTGCTCACACCTTATACTGCACAACTGGCAGGGCTGTCCCCAACTTGGAGTCACACTGTAGCACCAGAAGAGCAGCGGGGAAAACAGAAGACTCCAAACAGGATGCTGACCCATCTACAGTGTGGGAATTGACTTCCTCAATTTTGTCAATGCAAGGGACAAGATGGGCATTTCTAGAATCAAATAAGTATGCTGGTCTACCTTTGGGAAATACAGGTTTACAAACAGAATATAATTGGTTCAAAATGAAATATTTTACCTTGGAAATGTAGCGCTCCATTAGAGGCTCTACAGGAGTGGAAAGACTCAAGGGCAGAATATTACAATATTAATAAAATCCGAGGAAATCTTGAGGACCAGAAACTGCTCGCCATGTAAGGGGGCTTTAATTCGAAAGAGCAATTTAAAGAGGCCAGCCTGATGCTGACCGGGAGCTGGATTATCGCTCTTGTTAGAATGAGACCAGCCAATCTGTTTGCTCAGGCACTCAGAGGGGACGCCTCCGCGGGCACCATGCAGGTGTGAAGAAGGGCTGCTGGAACGGCTCTTCGATAACTACAGAATGTAAGTTTAGAAACCTGCTCGGCATTTATGGACGGAAAGGACATTCAAAACCTTTTTCGTGATTAGATAATAAAATGTTTAAATCAACTGTTAGTGTCCTCCCTTGACTGGGAAGATGAGGAAGGCCCTGATGCCTCCTCTCTGTACCCTCCAACACAGGCTTCTGTGTCCCCAAATCAGTCATTATCTCCAGCACACTGTTAGCAAGTGGTGCTAAAATAAATTCCCATTCGTCTTCCTCCTCCTGGAGACGGAAAGCTGGCTGAGAGGGGGAGCTGTTTCACCTCTGTCAACGCCAGCACAGAGCCCGCCTGGTGTGCATTAAGACATTACATGTCGATTGAAAGAAAAGTTGAAAAAATATAAAAATGGCAGCAATGAATCAGGTTTTAGAACTCAACGAAAGTCTCCATTTCATTAATTGCACAGCAACAGACAATGATACCTTCATATCAATTTTTCTACGATAGCCCATACTGCAATTTGCCTGCTTAATCTTTAGTTTTAAACGCTGTAACAACAGGCTTTCTTGGGGACGTGTGCATTTTGCTGTCCAGGAGTATGTTTATACTCTGTTCACAGCCAGCCCTGAAGGTAGACCTGCTAGTCTCTGCCTACCGTCGTGAACATAAAGGCACATACGTTTCCTTTATTTGAAATCACTGTTCACACTTGGGCATCCTTCCCTATCACGTGGTCCCTGAGCTCTCTCCTACAGACTTCTGTCTACATTTCAGAATCTTACATAAAATAAATGACTCTGACAAAGCCCATTAAGACTGACATTAAAGTGACAAAGAGGGACAGACTTCAAAGAGAATATAAAGCATGGAGAATATGTTTTCCAAAACATATGACCATCACCCTAACACGGTTATTTATTCCTCATCCACAACCATTGGGTACAAGATCACAATTCAGAATTTCTAAATGGATCCTAATGCTCAGGGCATGTCAAACCTTCAACAGAAGAGAAGCATCTTGCTTATAGCCGGAAATTAGCTCTAATTTTAATTCAGTAAATTTCCTTTTTCAGATGATGGAGTGTGGCTGCCTGGGAAAATGGAGTCTATAACTAAGTTACCAGTTATACTTATTATTCAGATAAAATCCTGTAACGGGCTGGCTTTGCACTTCCTTAATTCTCTTTCTTTTTAATTGGCATAATTTCAAATCGCATTACAGAATGAAAAAGCAGCCATCTATATTAATTCAGCAGCTATAGCCATGTTAAGTGATTTTATTTTTACTGATAGAAATACGGATACATCTTGAGTTGTGCTTCCTTAAATGTATAGCCTAATCTTTTATTTATTTATTTTTTTTCTGGGCAGTCAGTGAGTCAGGAGTGCATGATATAAATCAAAAATTGCTTCAAATTCTCAGGCTACCTTCCTTTCATTTTTTTCCCTTATCTTTCAATCCTACTTTTTAAGGAAAAAAATTATTAATTCCTTAGAATTTTTAATTCTAGGAGAAATAAAAAAAATAGTGTCTGTGTTGATTTTTATTTTGAAATCCTCTCCTTAACTATATTCCACATACAATGGAAAACACCTGTGCTATCTGAGCGCATGATAAGTAAAGGTACAGTAGTAACTGGCAAGTAAATGGAGTTACACCTGCTGTTGCAATCACACACAAGTGTCAAAAGAGCTTGGCGTACGATGCACCAGCATGTGCCCAGGAGGGGTCCCAGCCATGTCTCAGAGATCTTGCTCATACTCAGGTGTTGGGAGTGCTCATCCTGGGTGACTCCCAGATAAAAAACAATCAAGCCTGCCCTGGTTCGATAGCCACTCTACCACCCAAACTCACTGTGGGTTAATCTGCTTCCCAAACACCAACCACGGAGCTGTCTGACCTTCAAGCCTGAGTGGCTGAGCAAGAGAACCCACAGAGCATAGATTTCCTTCCGATGTGTCTCAGGGTTGTTGAGATACTTTTCTGATCAGAGCCAATTGAAATTCCCCTCATTTCCAGGCCCTCACCCTGACTGTGAAATTTGCTTGCCTGGAAACCCAAAACTACCTGGTTCTTGTGAGTCCCAGACTGTGAAACTGGTGACTGAGTGCTGTCTATCAGAAGTCAAAGACATGTCATGTCCGTCAACAGACATGATGGTATCTTGTCAGCCCCCATCTGAAGAAACGACCTCTGAACTTTAAACCCTGACCCTTCTACCTCTCAAGTAGCAGAATCCATCTCTGGGACCCTAACACATTTTATATGCATTGCTGATGAAAGTTTTCATAAAAACTTCTCTGTAGGTCCACAGGGCTTTGATTCAAGGATGTTTAAATGGTGAACGAGGAGTTCCACCTGGACATTCTCTGATTGCTGAAAAATACAGAGGTTCTAGAAAGGGCGTGACACAAAGTGGTCAATGTGCCCTCACGACCGACACCCTCCTGGGATCTAATGCCAACTTCTTTCTTCCCAAGACTCTGGACCTGATACCGACCCTTAACCTGTCACCAATCACTGGTCACTGGGGCAGTCTGGTGAGCACCAAAAAGGGGGGTACAGACGGTACCTGGGACTTAACAGATATGGCAGGGGGTCTTGGACAACTGGACAGGTTTAGACAGACAGGAGAGCAGGACCGTCCAGAGGCAGGCATACTTGGGGGAAGGCAGCGATGGAGACGTGATGTGACAGGGCACGTGAGGGTTGCGGGACTCAGAGCTTATTAGGTCAAGTCACCATCTAACTGCAGGCACAGGCAATCAGAGGCTCAGCCTTTCAAAGCTTTCAGTAGGCTGAGCCCATGAGTTTAAGCCCTGAAGAGTAAACCCCTCGGTAAACAGCAAAAGGTAAATTTGTGGGATCATGGAGTAGGGCTTAAAAGGAAAACACAGATTTGAATCCCCAACATTTTCGTTTACATTAAGTAAAAATCACCAGCATACTGCAAAAAAACACTAAACAGAGAGTTCGGGGTTTACAAATAATACATACCTTAGCATGTACCATTACATACCTTCGCGTGATGTAAATCTACGCCGTACATGGATAGTTTTTTGGCATTTTCCAAGAAATGCATCTCTGCTTCTGCTGGCGTCATTCCTCTGATAAGGGGGAAAAGCATTACAATGCTACATTTCTCATCAGTTAAGAGTTAAAATTTAAGAAGCAGTTAGCTCCATCTGATCTCCCCAAAAGGAAGACCCCCACCCAGCCAGGGACCAGCAGACACAGGGGGGAAAAATAAGGGAAATGGCTTTTGGAAGGAAACATTACAAACGAATGCCTGGGTGTCCTGAGCAGGAGCTGCCCTAGCCCAGAACCCCCACCTCGTGCAGAGCCTCCCTCCGCTCACCTCCGGCCTCAAGGGGCTCACACCAGCGCCGGGAGCGGTGGGCTGTGCGAGGGGCGCCCGCTCACCGAGGCCCAACTTAAACGAGCACTCTCGGGGTGGCCGCCACTGACCTGTGGCTCTTGTGTAGCTCGATCACTTTGTCTTCCAGCTCTTTCGTGTGGTTTGGGGCGAAGCGGAACTCACTGATGTAATCGTTCCCACATTCGTCGGGGTCGTAGTCTCCAAGTTCCGACTGGACGGTGTAGGAGCCCAGCAGGGCCAGCGTGACAAAGGAGCAGGGCAGCCTCCCAGACACGATGTCATCTCGTAACTGCAAGCAGAGGTAGTACCTTCCAGAAGCCAAAAAGACAACACAAAGGGCCGGTGTGAGGACGTATGCAAAGGAGCCATTCCAGGTAAATCGGGGTTAATGTCTCCCTCTTAAGTTCTCTAGGATAAACTTTCCAGCTACAGAAAATATAATTTCATCTCTTTCTGGTATAGATGTAAGGGGAAGCTACCTGGCTACTCAATATCATATTTCAGGGCATCTAGAAGCAACTCAATGCTCATGATCAAATAGAGAATGAAAGAAACCGAGGACATCCTCTTCTAACGTCTAAGTCAAATGAACAGAAACACATTCCCTGAAATCCTTGGCTGGGAAAAACACAGTATGAAAACGACGCTCTTCAATACAGTCTTGGTGCCACATAATAATGTTTCCATGAACGACAGACCCATATATGACGGTGGTCCCACACGTTATAAGACAGCAGAAACACTCCTCTCACTAGTGACAGCAAAGCTGTCCTAATGTTGTAGCATAATGTATTATTCGCATGTCTGCGGTGTTACAGGGATGAACAAAACTATTGCACTGTCAGGATAAAAGTCTAGCACATATAATAATGTATAGTACCTAATACTTGATAATAAATGACAGCATCATCACCTTATGTATTTATTATATTTTTAATCATTATTTGAGCGTGTACTCTTTTTTTTTTTTTTTTTAAAGGAGGTGATCCCGGAGAAGGTGTGGTTGTAGGAGATGACAGCTGTGTGTGTGTGTTACTGTCTCTGAAGACCTTCTAGGAGGACAGGACGTGGAGGTTGAAGGCAGGGACAAAGATGCTCCTGACCCAGCGGAGGCGTAGGCTCATGTTTGCATCTTAACTTAAAAATAGGAAAAAGTTTACATTAATTAAGAATATAAAGAAAACATATCTGTGTAGTGCTGTATGATGTGTCTGTATTTCCAGCTAGACGTCATCACGAAAAATGCACAAGTTTAAAAAATTTTTTAAAGTATACAAGTTACAGTAAGTGAAAGTTGATTTCTTAAAGAAGAAAATTTAAAAATAAATTTAATATAGCCTACACGTACAGTGTTTGTAACATCTACACCAGTGCACAGTTGTGCCCCAGGCCCTCATGTTCACTCACCACTGACTCACCCAAAGCAATTTCCAGTCCAGCAAACAGCATTCCTGGGTAAGTGCCCTATACCGGCGTGTTACTTTTTATCTTTTTAGACCAAATTTTTATTGTACCTTTCCTGTAGTGAGGTATGGTTAGGTGTACAAATACTAATCACTATGTTACTTTTGCCCACACCTTCTGTACAGTACTGTGAGTAGCAGGTGACACAGTAAGGCCTGGGTCATGGGCCAGGCCACCCAGGTCTGTGCACTCCATGATGTTCACACAACAGAATCACCACAAGGTGCCCATGTAGCTTATCAATGTTAAGTGATGCATGACTATATAATTATCAGGCCCCAACCTCTTTTGTTCTGATTTAAGATTAACGAAAGGGTATAAAAAAACAGCTTACAATGTTTGCGTCTGTTAGGCAGAGTCCCTATTGCAGCTGTGTCCTGCACCCAGGAGGTGCATCACGTACCCTTATGTTGTACCCACCCGTTGGGAGCACACCTATCCCCTACTCCCTTTTACCCCTCTCCCTAGTTTGAAATGAATTAAGTTTTTCTCTCACGTAGGCAAGTCTGGATTGTCTCCTGCAGGCCCAAGTTCTGAAGGCAGTCTCATTTGGCTAGACAGATGACAGATCTTGCCATATGACCAACACAGGACAGATTTCAGTAACTCAACGGCTCTGCCTTCATAAACTTAGCTCCTAATTCCTGCATTCCTAATAAGATCGTTTCTTTAAATAACAAGTAACTCCTCCTGCTTTAAGTTCTCATTTTAAACATTTAGATAGTTTCTTAGGATCTGGTATGAAGGCTAACTTTGAAGAATTACTACCTTAAAATCTGAGAATCTTGTCACTGTAAGTAAATAGTTTTAAACTGGGGAAATATGGCACATTGCCATACAATACGTCCAAGATATCACAAAAATATGACCATGGATAGCTGATTTGTCTGCTCTGCTATTCTGTTTTTAAGACTTATGGATACAATACGCATTGCAAGAGACTCCAAGGGAAGTGTTAACTCTGATGAGTTTTAATAATAACTATCATGGCCCAGCATATGGGTATAATAAAAAGCACACCCTGTGACTTTCAAATTTGAACTGTTCATCTGTTGACACAGAGGACTATGACAAAGACTTAAGGTCCCCTCTAAGTATTATTTTAGGTTGGCAATATAAGTAAAATCTACGTAATTCAGTTAGAAAAATTCCTCAACATTTAAAAGGTAACATAACAATATAACCAGTATTATATAGGTATGCAGAAAGAAACCATGCACTAAATTTTCAAACCCAGGTATACGTCTATAGGCTCTATAACCACATACTAGCCATAATAGCTCCTCAATTTTAATTAAAAGTATCTTTTTTAAATAAGAAATTATAATTGTTCTCTGATTTAATGCAAATACAAAAATATCCTCCAGAAATAATTTTTACCCTCCTTCTAATAAGTCTGGTAAAATTTGTTTTATTATTTTAATTTATAAACGTTCTTTCTAGAGAAGAGGTCTCCGTCTATTGCTCTGGCTGGGGAGCAGTGGAGTGATCACAGCTCACTGGGGCCTGGAACTCCTGCACTCACGTGATCCTCTTGCCTCAGGCCTCAGTCTCCCCAGCAGCTGGGACCACAGGCAAATGACACCATGTCTGGCTAATTTAAAAAATTTCTGTAGGGTCTTGAACTCCTGGCTTCAAGTGATCCAGAATTCACTGGCCTCCAAGGGTTCTGGAATTGTAGGCCAAAGCCACCTCATCCAGCCTGAAATTTTTTAATCGTACTAAGAAACTGAAGCTGTTTTGAGTAATTTCTCTTTTCTGAAAAACCCTCCAAAAAGAATATAAAGCTTAGAAAACCCTGCACACGCTGGACAAAATCACTTTGATCATAAACTTACTAGCAAACAGAGCAAGAGAGTCAGAGTCAGGACTTCCAAAGTGCCAAGGACACAAGTCCAGAAGGAGGCGGCAAACCAGAGCTTCTGTCCCTGCCTCCATCCACCGTCTGGAGTCCTGAGCTCCCAGGGCAGCGGTTCTCAACCTGTGGGTCACGACCCACAGGAACTGTATTAAAGGGCCATGGCATTCGGAAGGTTGAGAACCACTGCTCCAGGACCCAGAGTCTACTTGAAGGGGTTAGGAGGTGGGGACTTTAGGAAGTGATTAGATTCTGTCTCATGAATGGGACTCGGGCCCTTATAAAGTACCCGAGAGACCTCTTCGGCCGGTCCACCACCTGAGGACGCAAGAAGGCAGCGGCCTGCAGCCTGTAGGTAGATCCTACCAGAATGTGACCACGCCGGCATTCTGATCCCCAACTGTGAGAAATAAATTTCTGTTGTTTGTAAACCACTCATTCTATGTTGTTTAGTTCCAGTCTCCCAAGCAAAGATACCCAGGATGGCTTTCATACTCAAAGCTCAGTCACCAAGCTGCAGAATTTTTAGATTACATTCTTTTCTCAACATCTTCTTCCCAGAAAACAAACTCATCATTTTCCTAGTACACACAGGGCATCACATTTATCTGTGTCTCCGTGTGTGCGTGTACGCGCACTAGTTAAATAAAAAACATAAGCACCCAAAGACATTTTTACTCTAAATTTTAAAGCAAGAGCACTATGAATTGCTCTATCATTTAAAGCTGAATCCCATCCAATGTGACTATGGTGGGTGGATGACAGTATCTCAATTCTGCATGTTTTCCCACCAGGGTCAGACAAAGGGAAATATCCGCCTGGCACCAAAGATTCAACTGTGAAAATATAAGATCTTCTAGTCAGATGTTTGCTCTCATTCAGCTGCCTTTTATTTGCCGTTTGAGCATGGATGACTATTTCGATGTAAGCATGCTCTTCTCTGGAGCCCTTAACAGAGGCACAATGCTCCCAATAGTTCTCCTTTTCTGTAGGCAACTTTCAAATACCTGGTGATATCTTCAGATAGTTGGGCAGGGTCTGGTGGGTAAAATTTCACATTAAACGAAAAGTGCCAAGCGCCACCTGTAAGGATAGGAAAAAAGTTAGGAATAAAGCCTTAGAAAACCTCCTAATAGTTATGATTCTAACTGACAGCCAGAACGGCCTTCACTCCAAGCATTAAACAAGTAACTTTTGATCATTAATGGAAAGCTGGTAAGTCTCAGTTATATGAAATCCACAGATAAGTCTGAAACCTCATCTAATTTCTAACCTTCTCCTCAATCGAATCCTTTACCAGCACTTCTAACTGGCAAGGAAACTGACCCAACTTCTTCCTGTTCTCAGAATCAGAGGCGAGCATTTGGAAGAAAGAAAAAGAAAGTGACTGACATGGGTGATCTTCTATCAGTAAGTCTGGAATTGAAGGATTTACTGCTGTGAATTTCTGGACAGCTCAAACACCGATACTACAAACATAATCCTCATTTTTTTTTTTTTTTGCCTTTTTTATTTTGTTATTACAGGTTGAATTCATCATCATAAGTGTCAAGGGACTATTCAACGTGTCTATTTTTTGGAAAAGGTTTGTTACGGTGAATATCGCTTTAGTGGGTAGGCTACTCTGGGGTCTTTTGAAAATTCTTTTCTTGCTCAGAGAAAGTTTAGATGAAACAGATGCTCGCATGCATTTACTGTGTATTACCAAATTCTACACCTCCTCAGCCTATGCCTTAGACCTGCGGTCCCCAACACTCAGGCTGTTGGACCTGAGCTGCTGTGTGTCACCACCTGACTGCCTCCTGTCCCACGCTCTCCACCCATGGTCTGTGGAAACATTGTCCTCCACGAACCTGGTCCCTGGTGCCAAAAGGGACCTGACTGACACGATCCTCTTTACAATTTGCTCTTCTTTATTTGGTGGCATCTACTTTCAGCCTCTCCAGCAGTGAAAGGCTCAACCAGAAGTCTGATCACCGGTCCTACTCTGTACTGTTTACACATATACTCCAAACATTACTGAGCCCTGTTAGGCACCACATTTCGTTAAAACCGTTTCCAACTGTATATGGTTTATCAACATGAACGTGGGAAAAGTACCTCCTTTTTCCTCATTTACTCGCTCTCTGTGGGCATTCCTTTAACTTACATACCACGATGTCTGGGTACTCCTTGTTGATTTGTCCCCTCCCCAAAACAAGCGTGCGGAAGCTGTTACTGCTTACACGCTAAGTGGATCCTGAACCTCCTGGCTCCGGGCTTGTCCCGGAAGCCCTCCATCCACACCTAACTCGGTGGCCACGGGCTGGCTGTTACACGCTGACCCTGTGACCTCACACTCTAGCCCTTATGCTTCTAAAACTACTCTCCTACGGCACTGCTGTCCTCTCCATCAAATGACTTCTGGAAACTGTAATTTCTCTACAAACCCTGCCCAAACATTCAGAAGAAAGGTACAGTATCCTATCTCTTAGCCCCTTTCTTGGCACTGTTCTCTTGCGTAAGTGGCAATATTTAGCTCCATCAGTATCCTTCATTCTGTCATAAATGCCACAGATCTGTTTATTAATTCTAGTTTATTCTTGACACTACCATCTACATCATGCTTAAGATTCTCCACGGCAGGCACCTGAGGTTCCCTATGAAGAATTTAGCTTCAGATCAGGTATTATTGGGTGCTTAATACATTTTAAAATCACTCAAAATATGTCTGTCAATCAAATATATTTCTAGTGACTGATTTTCCCACTGTTCTCAAAAAAGTCCTTTTGTTATTCCAAAAATAGTCTGATTTGCTTTTACTTTGCTATTGATTCCTACTCACTTGCTACTAAAATAGATTGCTTCAATGCTTGCCAATAGTGAGGCTCATAATGAAAGCTGGCTTTCCCCCTCCAACAAGTGAAATTAAAGCTAATGGACTAGTTATGGGAAATGGATTTATTGCTTTTTTATAACTTTTATCCATTTCAAAGTATGCCTTGAATCTGATGAATAGTTTAGCAATGTAATTAAGCAATCTTATGATAAATTTGTGGTGAAAATTTTAAGTTGGAAGTAACAGAAGAACACCCAAAACATTTATTTCAATGCAAAAATCCTCATTCTAGCAAAGTGAATTTCCAAATAGAGTGAGTCTAAGAAGGACCTCAGGTGCTTGTTAAAAGTTCAATTCCTAGGTTCCACCCAGACAGTCTTATTTCAGGGATTTGAAACACGGCCTAGGAACTTGTGGTTTTAATGAGCTTCCTTGTGGTCCTGCTACGGGTGGGCTATGGAATCACTTTGAAAATCATTCTTTCCAAGGAGTCATTCTCCTAAGGTTATAACCCAAATAACTACAATGTCTTTCGGGACAATATTTTAAAACAATGGAAAAGTTTATAGAAATGACAATCTATATACCAATAAAAAAAAAAGTAGTCAATCAAGGGATAGATATTGAAGTTAATGAGCAAAGCAGAAAGCTCTAATATATACCCCTGTAAAGAATGTGGTGGAAACAGATCAGCTGGGAAGGAAGTGCTTACGCAATGGATAAGCTTGCAGCTCTGTAGCTGCTCAAGTGATGCCCTTGGATAGAAAGAGGAAATGAAACTGTGTCAACACATTTAAATGAATATCTCTATAATGCTGATATGGGATTTTAAATCACAAATTTATGATAAACAGAAAATTACAACACCAAACAGAGTTCATTCTTATGCAAAATTTCTAATTTTAGTCTGTTTTGTCTGCCAAATAATAATTCTAAATATACTGCATTTATATCATAAATTATGATATATCATCTCTAGATCATAAAATTGCTATTTACTTATAATCACAAAATATGGTATATTTAGAAATTTTAAGATCCATAATGCAGAAATGACTAGAATAAGATGTTTTTCCTAAGAACTTGTGAGTTTCAGAATTTTCTATTTATCATAAATTTTATAACTTAAAAATCTTTATCAGTTTGATCTCTAATCTATTAAAGAGACACACTGTGAACCTGCCACATAAAAAGATGATGAAAACATCCTTTTATCATCTATGTTTAGGAAGAGGTAACACAATAATTACTTTAGATATAATAATACTTCTCTGGGTTGGTAGAGAATGCAAATTTTGTGGAAAGAGGGCACTTTAGAGGACAGGAAACAACAAGGAATATAGATAAAAATATCAAACTTCATTTTTAAAGAAATTCTAATTTTCCTTGTCTCCTTTAACTCCAACACTGTCTTTTTTTTTTTAATGTCATAGCCACACTGCCTAAACTCCATGATGAAAAAAAAAATCCTTTAAATCTCTTGTTTTGACTGTCCTTTTAGCTTTCTTGTCTTTGAAAGGAAGGTAGGAGATAGCATGAATTGGAAGTTAAGGAACAAAAAGAATTCTATTAACAACAGAAAAGAAAATGAGACAAATTTACACAGGCTTTTCTTGTAACAGTATTATGACTTAGCCTGAACGTTTCATGTATTTTCCAAGTGCTTTGCAATTGTTAATCAGCTTAGCATTTCATTAATTAGATGACTACAGAGGACTTTATGCACACAAAAGATATAACAATATATATTCAGCATGTCTATTTAGAAACTCTATAAAAGAATCTGTAGAATATAATCATCATCTTATCTTTTATTTATTTAAGACAGTCTCGCTTTGTTGCCCAGGCTAGAGTGCTGTAATGTCATGTTAGCCTAACTCACAGCAAACTCCTCAAACTCCTGGGTTCAAGGGATCCTCCTGCCTCAGCCTTCCAAGTAGCTGTGACTACTGGCGCCCACCATCACATCTGGCTAATTTTTCTATTTTCGTAGAGATGGGGTCTCACACTTGCTCAAGTTGGTCTTGAACTCCTGACCTCAAGCACTCCTCCCACGCCCGCCTTCCAGAGAGCTAGGATTATAGGAGAGAGCACTTCGCCCAGCCAACATCATCTTGAAATTTTTATTAGGATTCCTCAGAATAAAAAATTGAAAAGCAGTATTTTCACCTACTTAATACAACTGTAGCTATGCTTCATCTTAATCCCAACTGAACTATTTCTATCAAACTAATTCATTACCAAGCTTCTGGTTTCATGGAGACATCAAATTTCTCTTAAAAATATGGTAAAAAATGTTTTAATTATATTAAGTAAACAGCAGACTCTAATATCTAGAACTATAGTTACTATTTTTTTCCCTTTTGGGATATGATCTATTAAACCATTTCAAACTGGTCACTACTAATTATATCTGATTAGTACTTTGGGTATTTTGGTATCTCAGGACTTTCAAAGGCAATAAGGAATATTTGCTTCTCTTTTAATAGCACGCTGTTGAAAACTTTTACTTATTAAAATACGAATGATTTTTTTTAATAGTCTTAAATTTACTCTTCAGCTGGAATTAGGTGTTTAGAATAGTTCAGATTTTACTGATAAAAATATGAATTAAGAAACTAGTTACTTCAAATGACAATTATCCATGTTCGTGGTAAAAATAGTTACTCCTCCCTACACTGACCAGCTCCTTAATTTGACCAGACATGCAGCACATGTGCGTATCAGTACAGTAGGCCTAGCTCCTTATGTTGAACCCCCTCTGTATATTGACCAGTTTGTCACAGTCCCTTGGGTGATCAACTCATATAGGTTCTATTGTATTTCTTAAATCACATTTAGGGAACAAGGAAAGCGATTATCACCAGACCGTAGAGTTCAATTTGATTCAGTATTCCTTTGCAAAACTACCAAATGACTATTACTTTTATTTTTTATTTATTTTTTTTTACTTTTATTTCTTTGCCTTTTTTTTTGAGACAGAGTCCCACCCTATGCCCCAAGCAGAGTGCAATGGTGTCATAGCTCACTGCAACCTCAGACTCGGGCTATCCTGCTGCCTGGAAGCCCTTGGGATTATAGGCACTCGCCGCTGCACCTGCTGGGTTGGAGTCAGGGTCTCACCCTCACTCCAGCAAGTCTCAAACTCCTGAGCTCAAGCAATTCTCCCTCCTCAGCCTCCCACAGTGCTGGGATTACAGGCTTGAGCCACCATGCCTGGCATGACTACCACTTTTATATTGTCTTTCACACTTTTGTGATTATCAGGCTTAATATAACATTAATAGTTAAATTTGGAACTTCCAAATGGTTAATTGCTAAATGAACATCAGTTGGTTAAATCTTACGTTTCACTTCTATTTACAGGGAGAGGAAGAACTCAATTATTATAGTCATTTTTCCTCACAAGTTGTGCTAATTAAAAATGGGTACTCCTTGAACTAGACCAATCTGCCCAACCGAATTATGATTAAAGAAACACTTTGTATTTACACTAGCCACTTGAGTATGGGCTACAAATTCAGACAACTTCACTTTCTAAAGATCTTCACATTATGACATCAAATAATCCAACGAGAACTTACTTCGAATCTGTTTTTTAATTTCTTTAGCAGGGTCCAACCAGTTCTGAAAAGGAAATGATATTCCAAATTTGAATCAGAGAAGAAGGAAAATGCCTTAACACTGCTCAGGCTCAGACATGCTCTCAGTATTGGGGTGAGCGAGTGGGTGTAGGAAGGCTTCCCTCACCGTGCCGACCCTGCTGCCTGGCCCCATTGCAGGCCCTCTGACGTCCAGGCCTGACCAGCTGAGAAAATACGTGTATGTGCAGCTCGCGCTTGACAAAATTCTTTTCTTTTTTATTAAAAAAAAAAAAAAACCCATTGCCTTCAGGGATTCAAGCTAGCACAGAAACAGAGGAGAAAAACTGGCAGAAGATTCTGTTCAAACAAGTTACTGGTGTCCTCCAAGGCTGGGGATCCTGTGGCTTCAAGGCCACGTGTGGCCCTCCAGCTCCCCACGTGCATCCCCTCAACCAAACCCAAACTTTATAGAACAAATCCCTTTATTAAATCCTGCAGGGATTTGTTCTGTGAAATCGGGATCCAGTCGAAAGCAGACTCAAGGATCAGGAAGGCCACATGTGGGTTCCATTCAGTTCCACATGTGTGGTTTCTGCGATCACAAATCACATCTCCTACCCCCCCAATTCCCCCAACAAAGGAACACAAGCTTGTGATTCACATTTTTTCATCAGAAAAAATCAGATGTTCAATAGTGAAGTTAGATTAAGTATGCCTCCTGGCACAACACCAAAATAAGTAACATCTATGTGCAAAATATCTGGGACTCAGCATCTGGCACCAATATGATGGAAACAATTTGCTCCTCTGTGCTTCTCAGGTAGTTGTGGAGACTGGTAAGAAACGGTCCTGAACAGGCTGTGTTCCTCAGGTTAACAGCCCCCAGAAGTATGTATTGTTGCATTAAACATAAAATGTCTCTTGCATGCTTCAGACAAGTACCAGGTCAGCAAGGACACATCTCATATTTGGGTTCCATAACATTGTGAAAACGTGAAGATCAATTAAAAATGTCAGCGGCATCAGCAGTGAACTGCCCCGACAGTTCATTACAACCCTAACACTATTACTTCAGAGAATTTTAAAGTATGAACATGAGGTTCCATTGGTTTAAATAATCTACTGACATACATTATCCAAAATACTAACAAAAAAGCACCATACACACTGCTTCCTGGAATCGCACATAACTCAAACATGAAAAGCATTAAGAGCTCACTTATTTTTCCTGGAGGATTACAGGAAGTTGTTGAGGATTTGCTTCATGAAGAAATAGGTGATTGACAGCATTTAGGGACTCAGGATAGTAAATGTGGGCATGGGAAGGGAGGAGAAAGTGACCCCCTTTTCAGCTTTTTTAGTTCATAACAATGAGGGGTTCAAGTCATTGTATTCTGTGTTGCTTTTCATCTCTCACCTTCTGGTTTTCCGCATCTCGGTATGTAAGCCCAAAGTAATCTTTTTCTAGCAAGTTCAAGTGTTCACACACTTTATCAAACAGTACTTGCCCTCTGGAGCGTTTCTATGGAAAACAGAACAGAAAAACAAGTCAACACTTAAAAAGGTTTTCCCCATTGGCATAAATAAAACTGGGTACAATTTAAAACATTGCTTCTTGGAACTGACAAGTGTGATTGCTTTGTCATCTCCGGTTTAACTAGCAAAAAAGCTCTGAAAGAAAAAATAGGACCTCAATCTACAAAATCGTGCACCCCCACAAAATACTGACAGTGTCACTATGTTCAGGTGACAGTTGGATGATTTTTATTTACTTCTTTTTTGAGACCAGAGTCTCACTCTGTCACCCTTGGTAGAGTGCCCTGATGTCATAGCTCATAGTAACCTCAAACCTTTGGCATAATGATCCTCCTGCCTCAGCCTCCCAAGTAGCTTGGACTATAGGTGCCCCCCACAGTGCCTGGCCAGTCTATTTTTAATAGAAACGAAGTCTCGCTCTTGTTCAATCTGGTGTTGAACTCCAGAGCTCAAGGGATCTTCCCCCCTCAGCCTCCCAAATTGCTAGGATTATAGGAGCCAGACACCATGCCTGGCTGGTGGATGATTTCCAAATAGAAGCAGCTGGGAAAAATAATAAGATGCTTAGAAGTTTGGAGTATTTTGTGAAATATAAAAATTCTGATAGTGAAAGAGAGAATAAAGGACCAACAAATACTCATGTTTCACAGGGCCCTAACTCAGTTCTCCATAATAAAAGATTCTGAGCCTCAGAAGAATTAACCCAACTCCTTGCCTTAGGCAGACTCTCACTTAAAACTTTCTATTCCTAAAATCCATTAAACTAACTGTATTAGTTTATTTTTGTTTTATCTTTTTGCCACAAATTTTGGTTTTATATCGCAGTATGAAATTTAATTTTCTCTTAATTTCTTTTAAGGCAAATCCTTATTAAACTTGTTAAGTTTAAAGTTTTTAGTTATCATACATCAAAATAAGAGATATAGATAAGTGCTGTATTTTTGACCATTAAACAGCATGTGGAGAAAGGAAGAAGATTGTTATTTGGGAGGAAAAGTTCATCAGCGTAATTTACTGTGCTGTACTATGTTTTTTTCTTTGTTGTTGCAGTTTTTGGCAGGGGCCGGGATCAAACCCGCCACCTCCAGAAATATGGGGCCGGTGCCCTACTCCTTGAGCCACAGGTGCTGCTCTGTACTATGATTTTTTCCTCTAATCTTACCAAAGGTCTTTACACATAGCTGGAGTCTGGGAGGAATTAACATGCAACAAATAAGCTAAACTACTTTTTGTTTGTATGGCAGTGATATTTTACAACTAATACTTTAAGCATATTTGTCTTTAAGATTTAACGTAGTAACAATGAGAAATATGAAAATTGATGAACTGTCCAAGCCAAATAATAAGCATTCAAAAGACCTGGTAGTGGTGTGTTACTGTGCAGCCATAATTATGTTGGAAGCAATTACTCAGTCTCCTCAAGCATGACTATTTAGGAAAAAAGGTAAATTTATGATAGAAAAGTCAAGTCTAAATTGTGGCTAGCTAAATAATCAATGATGTTTTTGGAAAAAACAGTTCTATAAAGGATGAAAATAAATTACTTGTTAGTAAACTACATAACGACATTGCTTATTGGCTATGACAAATATTACAATTAAATACCTGCTCCCTGGTTTAAATCTTTTATTTATAAATAACAGCATATTATTTCTGAATAATCCTTGATAAATTATAAAAGTTCTCCCAAAAACCTGGTTCTGGAGATGCTTCTAGTGGGATTGTCAATGTAATAACAATACCAGATAAGAACAGAGGTTCAAAGGTGGTGAATGAGAGTGCATTGTTTTATGCAATGGCTCTGGGTAGTGTCTTTAGAATGCATGTTTCTTGCAGCTATGTGAACCTCTGCTTATATTACCCTACTTCTTTGGAACAGCTGACATTAAAATCAAATAATGCTTGCAAATTTGGTCCAGTGGTGGCACATAACAAATATTCCATAAATGCCAGCAATTATGATAGCCTGGTGGCTGACAAATGGCAGAGTAACTAATGTATAGTCAACTCCTGGTGACATGATGAAGCCGCTTTAGAATTCCCAAGTCCTGTTCTTTTTCTAGACTCCAATTACCTGCTTATTACCTCATGACCTTAGTTAGACTGTTATTATTTACGTACACATACATGACACACAAAAATACACATCAGTGTCTGCCCAAATACTCTCTCAATGAATAAACAAAAACCAAAACAAATGCACATACAAAAACTTTCCTCAACAAAGTTTCAAGTGACTCGGCTTATACCTTCTGATCTAACAGACCACAGCAGCTTCAATGTGCTGATGGGCTGGGGGCTTCTTCCTAAATAGGCTGAAGGTATCCTGGTTGTTGAAAAATAAGCCATCTTCTGGCTGCTCTGTCCTTTTCCCTAATGGGTGGTATGGGTAAGTTCAAGCACAGACTGTTATGCTAACTGGCTCCCACTTTCACAGCTTCTTACAATTTGATTTCTATTAAAGGTTCCTGTCTTTCTCTTGAACAGACTACACCATTTCTTACTGAATATTTTAAATACTTATTTTTAAGACATCATACACAATAGAGACATATTTCTTTTCGGCCTATGAACTAGGACCAGTTGTCCAGAAGCAACTGTAGATGGTTATAGGGAATGAAACAATGAAATTCCTACCTTCTAGATATCACTACACCATCACCTAGTTGGGTGACTCTGGAAAAGGCTTTTAAATTATTTGGGTCTCCACTGTTTCACCCTTGAGCAAGGACGTAAGAGCAAGGAGATTATGGGCTTGAGGCCATTACTGAGGTTTGCTTACAGCAAACTTCTAATGGATGGAAGGATTCTCTCCCATTGTGCCCAGACTGCTTCTCGATGAGAAAGACACAGCCAATGGATGGAGGTAGGAACCGGACATGAAACCTACTTTCTAGCCCGGGACTGGATTCCCCTCCGTAATCTCTCCCAACTCTAAAACACTGATTCTTTTAACTTAGATGGTTTTTTTCTAGCACGTTATTCAACTTATCAAGTCAACTATTTCTACATGTTGACATCTGCATATATGCGTAGGTGAGAACTTTAACATGTGAATAATGCTCAACAGACTAGAAATTTTGGAGAAATTGTGTTAGCTATTATGGCTCCCAAAGACAAGTGATCAAATCTAAGCACCTACTGTCATAGGGTGTGGTTAGATAGAACCGCTATGAGTCAAGAAGTGAGTAAATTAAAAAAAAAAAAAAAAATGAAAGAGCTAATCTAAAACTAGCGGGTAATTTACCTAATCAGAGTTTTTAGTCTTTAGTCTAGTTTTTAGTCTTGTTGTAGTTTCTCCTTAGTTAAGTCATCTGTGACTCAAAGACATTGACAGTATATTCTTGCTCTCTGACAGCATCCAGGAAAGTTGATTTTACTTTCTTAGAGTAACAAAACAAAGGTGACTTACCTTCTTCCTGAAATTTCCACTGGCAAATTTCATTGCTGTTTCTGATAGAGTAAATAGGGATATCACAGCCCATAATGGGAAGGCTTTAAATGAAATGTACTAAGAATGGCACATCCTTAAGCAATTTAACCGAGTTCCATTCTTATTTAAATTTTTTCTTTAATTTAAAAATTTCCAAATTGATTCATTAAATTCTTGGATATTAGGAGAAATTTGCCAAAAGAGAACACAGAGAAAGAAAAGACAAGCCACAAACTGGGAGAAAATATTTTGCAAAGATATACAAAGAACTCTTAAAACTCGATAATACAAACACCATTAAAAAATGGGCAAAATACCTGAACTGACATCTTACCAGAAAAGACAGACAGATGGCAAATAAGCATATGAAAAGATGGTCCCCATAACATGTCATTAGAGAAATCACAAATTAAAACAACAATGAGATACTGCCCTCACATCTACTAGTAGCTAAAACCCAAAACACTGATGTGGAGAAACGGTCACCCCCGTTCACTGCTGGTAGGAATGAAAAATGGTACAGCCACTTTGGGAGACGGTTTGGGTGGGATCCTACAAAACTAAACACACTCCTACCATCTGATTCAGCAATCATACTCCATGGTATTGACCTAAATGAGGTGAAAACTCCTCTCTCCTCAAGAACTTGCACACAAATGGAAGGTTCATTCATAATTGCCAAAACTTGGAAGCAACTAGGAAGTCCTTTGGTAGGTCAATCAAGACACAAACTCTGGTATATCCAGACAACGAAATATGGTTCACTGACACAAAAGTTATCAAGCCACAAAAATACATGAAAAAACCTTAAATACATACAGTGAAACAAAAGAAGTCCATCTAAAAAGGCTACATATTGTTTGATTCCTACAATAGTAGCCCCCCTTTTCCATGAGAGATGTAAAGTTCCACCCCCAGTGATACCTGAAACTGAGGATCATAAACCCTATTTTTATTACGAGTAAACATGAGAATCAAAACCGAATCTGCCAGTTCCTCACTTATCTTGGCTTTCCCTTGGAAATTTGTATAAGAAACCGGGTCATTTGCCTGGAGAGTCCCCTCAGTCTAGATTTTGCTGTTGCATCTTCTTGATATAATTTAATGTTTTCTCGGTCTCCTGAACATCTTGTGAATTGGTAGTGAAGTCTGGAAGCTTGGTCCGATTGTGGTTGTTTATCACAAGCGATACCGTGCAATTTCATCACCAGGTATGACGCGACTGCTGCCTTCCATGTGGTATTAGCTGTCCCTGATGACCACTGCCCTGAAACTAGCAGAGGAATTCAAAATGGCAACACTCCAATCCTTCTCATTCCTTATTAGCTAGAGCATGTTTATAAAGAGACAGATCTCTTTGTTAGAATTGTTTATTCAGTGATACGGTTTAGCATCTGGCATTTCCCTAGCATCATCCCAAAGTCCCCAGTTACGTCTTTTTGTTTTATAGACTGTTTCACCACGATGAGCAGGTGGATTTGAACAGGTGTGACACGAGCAGGTGCACCTCAGGCCTCACCCATGACGATGCTCTCCATGCCTCCAAATGCTCTGCACGGCCTCTTGCCTGCAACGTCCTTCTTAACCTCTAAGAGATTTTTCCAGCGCCACTTCTTTAATGCACGTCCTGCCTCCCCAACCCATTGTGATTTTTTTCTCCTTCCGACATCATAGCACTTTATGGATGCACTTCTCACATTCTGACTTCCGTCCCAGCTGTGTCCCGGGGCACCCCCCTTTTATCCCTGACCATAAGGGAATCATGCCTCCAGTATTTCATCTTTCACAGGGCCTCATATTTGGTCAAATGCCATTAAGAGACGAAAATACTAACAATGAAACTGTACATAAGATTTTTCTCAATAGCATATTATAAACAATGACACAGAAGTGATATTTTCACAATAGTGATTTTCAACAGAGTGTTCTAGGAGCATTGAAAACAGCCTGATGCCCAGGCCCCAACTTCAGGTCAACTACATTGGAATTCTGAAAATGAGCCCAAGGCAACTGAATTTTTTCAAGATTCCCAGGTAAATTCATGCAGGTATGATCGAAAGGTATGCTTTAAGTTAAATTATGTTTACAACTTGGAAATTTTTAAATATAAGGACTCTGAAGAAATCTTACTTTTTTGTGAAGTAATGTAACTTCTTCAGATTTAGTCTAGACCCAATCTGGTTTCTGTTTAGGCCACTAATGCCAACACTCATAGTTACGTTATGATAAAACTGATATATATAGATACAAGCTACGTACAAGCTTAAAATCTTAAGACAACCTTTCCAACAATTTTTTTTTTTTTGAGAGATGTAAGTTCTTAAGAAATGATAAACCAGACAAATGTTGGAATAAAATGATACAACTGATATATAATAAACCACTAAATTCTGGAGGGAAATCATAAAACACTAACTTGCATTTAAAGCTAGGAATAAAATACATTAAAAAGTAGAAATGTGCAATCATAGGGCACGATTCATATACATTCAGAAATGTTTTGATCGTACTGTTACAGTTAGCCTTCATGGCATTTTCTTGATCACTATATAAAGACATTGATACTCTACATTTAATATTTTAAGGGCTCTTTTTAAGATCTTCCCCAATGATCCTCTCAGGAAAGCCAATTTCCCTCAAAGAATTTGGTTAGTAAGATTTTTTGATGGCATCCCCCATTCATAAAGACATGCTAAAGCATATTTCCTAGTATCTGTTTACATATTTATTTACAAATTATGCCTATGCATGTGCTAAAATTATGTCAAGCTATGCGTTACCTTTAGGGCATGGGTCAGTATTAAAGGCAGTTGATTTACATCTATATTTCAGGGGGCCAATTTGATGATATGTAGTGTTTTGGTCAATTCCGGCCCAATTACCCTATAATGCAATTGGTGAAAACCCACACCAGGAATGGGAAAAGAGGCAGGATGCCTTTTTCTCATTGTTCACCTAGGCTTATATTATTCATCTTGTTTTCAACCTATACTTTTTTGCAGAATCCTTTTAAGCCCTTCTGGGGATCTGGGGTGTAAATTTAGCTAAAATCAGATCATACTAAATCCCCTTATCTGGATACAGGGAAACCCACAATGCTTCACAGTAGGCAAAAAGTAAATGAACCAGGCAGCAGAGGATGAACAGGCTGTCAGAGGCCCCAGGGGCGGGGAGGCCGTCTCATAGTCTATTGTAGGCACATGACTGATTTTCTAACATACACATACATACCATCAACTATCTACGTGTTAAATATCAATAAAGCGTAAAGTTTTATTTTTAAGAGAAAAGTAAATACATATGGTTGTTTCTGTATCCCAATAGATTACTAGAGGGCACCCTCCCCGCCCCAGACCCAGGTGTGCAAACTGGAGATCCCTGCCCCCAAATACTTAAATGCCTGGGTCATTCATTCTGATGGGGTGGATGATGTTGCCATTCATTGCCACACCATCATTCAGTGTGAGTAGACCTTCTCTTCATGGCCAAGTCTGCTGACCTCTCATACCATGCCTCCCATTCCTGGTGTAGCCCCTGCACCTCCCACCCAGCCGAGTACAGAGCAAAGCACAGAGAAGGCAACAATAACTGCGCGTGGAGAGAGGGATGCACTGAGCAATTCTAAAGCAGATACCCGGCCTAACAGTGAGGAGGGCAGAGAAGTCTCTATAATGATCATGCCAACTTCAACTCTGTTGGATCTGAGTTCAGTCTCCCCCCAAAATGTGATAGTACCTGTTTACAGCAGGAATGGAAAAGCACCTAAAAAATGTACTGGTACTGTAGCAAATGAAATTTGTGATTTCTTTTCTTTTCTTTTTTTTTTTGGAGATAAGAGTCTCACTATGTCACCCTGGGTAGAGTGCCGAGGTGTCACAGCTCACAGTAACCTCCAACTCTTGGGCTCAAGAGATTTCTCTTGCCTCAGCCTCCTAAGTAGCTGGGGCTTACAGGCACCTGCCACAACGCCCAACTATTTTTTTTTGTTGCAGTTGTCATTGTTGTTTAGCTGGTCTGGGAGGGGTTCGAACCCACCAGCCTCTGTGTATGTGGCTGGCACTGTAACCACTGTGCTATGGGAGCCGAGCCAGAAATTTGTGATTTCTTGAGGGGAATGATTCTCCCAATAAGGTAAGCTTGTGTGAGCCACTGGAGCCATTTTTGTTCAAATTACACTTAAAACTGAGGTGTAGGGGGTGGCACCTGTGGCTCAGTGAGTATGATGCCGGCCCCATATGCCGAAGGTGGCGGATTCACACCCGGCCTCGGCCGAAATGCAAAAAACAAAAAAACTAGCTGGGCGTTGTGGCGGGTACTTGTAGTCCCAGCTACTCAGGAGGCTGAGGCAAGAGAATTGCTTAAGTCCAGGAGTTGGAGGTTGCTATGAGCTGTGTGACGCCACGGCACTCTACAGAGGGTGATAAAGTGAGACCCTGTCTCTACAAAAAAAAAAAAAAAAAAATGGCCGGGCTTTTTTGTGGGTGCCTTTGGTCCCAGCTACTTGGGAGGCGGAGGCAGGAGACTCGCTTTAGCCCAGGAGTTGGAGGTTGCTGTGAACTGTGATGCCACAGTACTCCACCAAGGGCAACAGCTTGAGCCTCTGTCTCAAAAACAAAAAAACAAAAAAAAACAAAAAAACAATTGAGGTGTAAGCCTCATGTGCATGACAATCAGCTCCTAAGGATTCTTATGTCAGCTAAAGGCTTAATTGGTCCTTACAAGTACACAAATAAGGGGATTATATTGGTCCAGAATTTCTTCACAAATAACCCTTAGAAATATGTGAGCTTTATTCATAGTTTCTGCCTGAATACTACTCTTATTTTCTACCTTTCCTTCCCAAAGAATGTATTATTGGAACAACAAACCTAGATTACTATTTGTGATATATTACCACACTATGAACTGAGATTTTTAAACAATATGATTCAATTTACGAAAGTCCCAGGTTCTGGAATCTATGGCATGAGAAAGGAACAAAGTAATAATTAACTATATTGAATATTCCACACTTTTATGTAATGAGCATACAAACTGCCCATCTAAACAAAGCTTTTTTTTTTTTTTTTTTTTTGGTGTTTTACACAAATCATATAAAAATCAAGATTGATTTTAGGTAGGTCAAGCTCTAGTTAATCTCAGACATAATATACGTATTTTAGCATAGTCAGACATCAATATACATACAGCCAATTATAAGTATAGTTGGTTCTTGATGATGTGAATTAACAAAACAGTCAGTACAAGCAGCCTTAAATAGGAGCTAAATTAAAAAATCAATTTTCATTTAGCTTAAGTTGTTTTTGTATAACCCCTTTTCTATTTGACATTCTTTCTTGAGTATAAGAAATAGATTTTGCGCCAGCAGCTTGGATGTGGTGGCAGTGGGGGTGAACTCATTGCCTTCCTCATTATGAGTTTCATTAGACAAATATTAAAATGAGTTTTCCTAGGTAGTAGAGCTGCATTTATCGAATTGTGGCTTGTATGTACCTTTCGGTCTGATCCGAGAAAGAACAGGACAAGATGCTTGACAACATTAGACATTAAACAGATGCAAATTAAAGTTACAAAGTACCCCTGCACACCTCCTGAAATGGCTGAAAATGCTGGAAAAATGACAATATGAAGTACTGATGAGAATATGGAGGAACTGGAATGTTCATATATTGCTGATAAAGTATTCAGACAGTTGAGAAAAAAATGTAAGTTTCTTATAAAGTTATGGATGCACTGACCATATCACCAAGTAATCATACTGCTAGGTATTTACTCAAGTGAAACGGAAACCTCTGTTTATGCAAAAACCTGTACACTAATATTTATAGCAGCTCTACCAATAATCATCAAAAATTGGAGACAACCCAAAATGTTCCTCAGCTAAATGGATAAACAAACTGGGTATACCATATAATAGAATATTATTCTGAAATAAAAATGAACCAACTATTAATACGTGGAACTACTTGGACGAATCTGTAAACACATTGTGCTGATTCAAAGAAACCAGATGCAAAAGGTTACATATTGCTTGATTCCACTCATATGAGATTCTGGAAAAAGTAAAGCTCTAGGATGGAGAACAGATTGGTGGTTGCATGAGGCTAAGAGTTCAGGGAGGATTTAACTAAAAAGGGGTAGCACCAGAGAATTATTTTTGGAGGGCTGGGTGAAGGAATTGTTTTGTTTTTTAAGCTGCGGGCATGATAAACATAACTTCATGCAAGTGTCAAAACTCAAGCTACATACCAAAACAAGTAAATGAAAAACTACTTTCCTAACCGGTGCTTTTTTTTTTTTTTTTTTTTTTTTTTTTTTATAAAAACATCTGAGAATTACTGTTTTATACCAGGCCTGGTGGCTCACACCTGTAATCCTAGCACTCTGGGAGGCCAAGGTGGGTGGATTGCTTGAGTTCAGGAGTTCGAGACCAGCTTGAGCAAGGATAAAACACTGTCTGGGGGGGAAGAGAGGGGATGAAGGAATTACTGCATTGGAAGTACTTAGCCTTTTCCTGCTATCAGCCATAATATGGAATTTTTATACAGTCTGAGTAAGACATATTAATATATTTGTGAGTATGAATAGGTAGAAGCAAAAGAAACCTCTTTACCCACCAGGATTACACTTAAATTTTCCAGTCTCCCCATGTAACAAAAATCCTAACAAGGCAGTAAAAAGTAGAAAATGAACATAGGCCAAACATCAACAGTACATACACACATAAACCCCTTGAAAGTTTTATGGGGATAAATGTGGGAGGGCTACAGAAAGTACAGCAAAGACAAGAGAACATGGAGAAAGAACTTGAAGTGAATGGAAAATGGAACTCCCATTAATAACAGCAACATGAGTAGAAGATAAGGGGCATGGTGAAGACAGCTGTCACTAGTTGGGTCACCACATGCCTGGCACAGTATTATGAGCTCTATGTTCATTTAATGCTCACAATTCTATGAGGCAGATATCCTTTATTTTCCAGTTCACTGATGAGAACACTAACACCCATTTGGGTTAAGTGACTTGCCTGAGTTCACGTAGAAAGAGACAGAGAGGAGGGCACCTGTGGCTCAGCGAGTAAGGGGCCAGCCCCATGTACCGAAGGTGGCGGGTTCAAACCCGGCCTCTGCCAAACTGCAAAA